>OY882865.1:76649442-76929442 GCA_963693515.1 Pipistrellus nathusii | reverse complement strand
AATGCTATTGCATATTAATAGACTACAGTATAGTGTAAACATAACTTTTATATGCAATGGAAAACCAAAAAATTCATGACTTATTGCAATATACACTATTTTTGTGGTGGTCTGGAATATCACTAAGGTATGCCTGCTTATGGCAAAGGTAATCATATGTGTGTGTGACACACACACACACACACACACACACGCACGCACACTGGGCAGACTGAAGTGAGAGATTCTTCCATGCTGACTTTGAAGAAGGAAGCTGCCAAGTGGTGAGATGGCCAGTTGGCAAGGAGCTGTGGGCAGCCTCTAGGAGCTGACAGGCAGCAGGAAAACAGACCTTCATCCTACATCTAAGGAGATGAATTCCATTACAAGCTGGATGAGTCAACAAGCTTGGGAGTCGATTGCCTGTGCCCAGGCTCTGAGATCTACTTCAGTCAAACTTTCAGATAAGAACTCAGCCCCTCCAGCCCCTTGATTGCAGCCTGTCACCTGAGCAGCAGCCCCAGCTAATCTGTGCTCAGAAGCTCTGAGATAATAAATGCATGTTGTTTAAGCCACTACGTGTGTGGAAATTTTTTACATAGCAATAAAAACTCATACAATGGGACAGAGGATAAAGATCCTCTCTGGAGAAGAGGCGACCTAGGACCCAGCCTGGGGAGGGCTGATCCTGGTAAAATATTCATTTCTTTCTTCACTGATTTGTCAACTACTTATTAGGAGTTACTATATGTATTGGGCACTAGGTCACAACATACAGCTTTTGTCTCTTGCACCTCATTTCTTCTTTACCGGGCAGCCATAGCGGTAACTTTTCCAATTTAGACAGGGCTGCAGAGATAGAAGGGGAAGTCACAGTTACAGTTCCCATGATGACCTGGGCACAGGGCCAGACTTTACCTACACTGACTCATCAGTCATCACAACGACCCTTATGGTCTGTATTAAAATCATTGTTTTACAGATTTTAAGAACTGAGGTCGCACAGCAGTGGTGGAGCTGGGATTCTAAGAAACTAAGTCCCCTCCTCCTGCTCCACGTTGGGTTAGAATTTGGCACTGGTAAAAATCAGGTCACCTGAGCTCATGTGGCCTACTTTATCAGGCAGCTTCCACCTCCCCCTCTTCCTCTCCTCGGAAGAACCTTCCTGAAAGAATTAAAACATTATGTATTAAAAAATAAAACCTGTAACTTGTGGCTATTTTAAAATGAAATGAATGTCGCGAGTGTACCTTTTTACCTTTCCTTTGTCGGCATGCTCTTCCCTTCCGATAAAGACACAGTTGGAGCATCCCTTCAAACGTCTAAATGTGAGCCCGGTGCCAGCCCTCCCCGGCCTCCGGCACACCGCTGTGAGGGATCCGGGCATAATGCACCTGGCCTTCCTTCTCTGCAAAGCTTTGTATTCTTTCCTTTCCACTCAACATGTTACCTGTCAGAGTCCTGGCAGGAAACAGCTCTCACTCTGATGGCCCAAATGGAGAGCCACTTAGTGAGGGATGAGTTACTGAGATGTGGGAAGGTTAAAGCCACACAGCAAAGGCTGCTGACTTTCAGATAAGAACTCAGCACCAGGAGCTGGCCATAGCTGGCAGCTGCTACCCTCCACCAAAAGGGCAGGGGAAATGGTGGCGGCAGGGCCCCAGAGGGCTGAGGCTTAGAGGAGGCGCCCAGCAGGACCTGTAATCCTGGAGGCACCGAGACAAGGATTGGACGGAGAAGATGTATCAGCCTCTCTGTCCTCCCACCCTCCACCCCCTGCTGATGTTCCCCATTGGCTGAACCCAATGCAGTCCGAAGGCAAGGGAGTGGGGATAGAGGAGTCGGCTGGGGTCGACTTCCTGGGGTGTAGAGCAAGGCGGAGAATAACTCGGGAAGGACAAATGGAGACTGACAGATCCTCCCTTCCTCCAACTGATGGACAGACGTAAACTCCACCTGCAGCCAGACACTCCTGAGCACTGAACCACCAATCGGCACCTGCCAAATACCCTAAGCCCCCATTCCTAAGTCCCTAGGTCCCTAATCATAGGCCTTACATGAAACCACCAATCAGCGTGTGCTGAGTGCCCTAAGCCCCGCCCCCTATCCTCCCCTTAAAGGTGCTTGTACCCCGGCCCTGGCTCTCTTCAGCTCTCTCTCTGGAAGCAGCCGGCAGAGGTACTCTTCTCTTCAATAAAGCCTGTGTCCTGGCATCCCAGTCTCCAGCCCACTCTATTTCATCTTTCAGAGACGCATTAGCACTTTGTATTATGAGCACTGTTCCATGTTGTTAAAGGTCCTCTGAAGACAGTATGCTTAGTGGCTAAGTAATATTTCATTGTTTGATGGGTCTGCAATTTATTATTAGTAGTAGCAGCAGCAGTAGTAACATTATTGCTATTCTTCTCACCTGCCATTTCTAGTGACTCAGTTCATGGAGGACTCTCCACAGTTCACAGGCGTGGAGGGTCTAGGCGGGAGATACCAGAGGCCCACCCATCTCAAGATCCCTGGAAACCACCTGGAGCCATCAAGCCTAACGTTCTTTGCCCAGTTGCCAGTCAGGAGAAGGTTTGGGTGGCACCTGAAAGAACAGCTCTTCAGAAAGTGCAAGGCTGGGCTTTGGACTGAGGGAGGGCGATGGACGCCCAGGGTCGGGTCTGACACTCACAAAGGTGCCTTCTCCCTAGAAAACTATTAAAGGCCAAGAGACTGGGCACTCTGGACTTCCACCCACCCTTCTGCCTGGGGCTCCTGGGCCTTGAGCTGAGGTGAGCTTGCTCCCCCTGCTGGCCAGCCATGGCACCTGCCCAGCCCTGCTCTGGTGGTCCTGTGCATCAGCCGCCCTGAGATAGTCAGGGGCATGTGCCCAGGCTCTGGGACCGCCTTCAGAAAAGTTCCCACAGGGCTTTGCGCACCAGAGCGATGCTGGGATTCACCTCCCTGTGAAACGGAATTTTTGGACTGGAACCTGGATTTTTTGTCCGACAGAGTCAAAGAATGAATCCATGGACAGAAGTGGCATAGCAAAGGTGGAGATTTATTGAAGAACAAGTACAAACTCCTAGGTGGGGAGGGGGAAAGGGTCCCACAGACTTCCTGTTTCCATGGTTTATAAAGGCTGAAGTTCCTGTGTTTTGATATTCCCTCTGATTGGTCAATATTCCCTTCGAATTGGTTACTATAGTAACTCCTGAGGCCCTCCTCCCTCATTGTCCTCCTATTCCCTATGGGCTTTTTTCCTCCTTTATTTTGTAAATGTGGACCTCTTGGCTACTCCCAGTTCCCTTATCTTATGTAGATGTAACTGTTGCCTCTCCCTTGTGTTATGGAGCTGTAATTGCACCTGGCTTCCATGTTTTATGAAAATGTACCGTCTCCCAGTCTGTAGCCCTGTGTGTGTTTTTTCTTGGACTCCAATTCTAAAATTCCCTAAGCCTGCCTATACTCTCTTAAAATTTGTTTCACCTGGAATGGAAAATGTTGTGGTTAGAACAGGATCTCTAGAACATTGGTGGAAATTTACTGAAAGCCTTCACATTTTTGATTCAGCTCACCTCTCCCAGGAAGCCTTCCAGGAAGGACCACACTCCCAACCTCCAGTGTAATATATAGGCCCTCTTTTTCTGTTCCTGCAGCTTTTCTGCTGGTCTCTGATTCAGGTGAACAGTAACTTTATTTTGCTCTAATTTTGAACCCCAATTCTGCAAGATATTAATTAAATTTCAGTTATTTCGGGAGTTTTCTCTGCTCTTTCCCTGGGATTGTGAACTAGAGGGAGGTGGAGGGAATGCCTACTAGCCAAGACCCAGGGGATGTGGGCAGCCCCTAGGCCTCTCAGTCATCTGTCCTCGCACAGGTGAGAGGGCAGGGCAGGGCGAGGATGAGCTCCCGACTCCGCCCCGCAGGGCAGAGTTATCCCTAGCCCTCACCCAACCAATCAGGGTTAGCCGAGGCAGTGACATCACCATCGACCGGAGTAAAACCCCTGGACTGGAAGAAATTCTCGCTCTTCCGCCATGCTGCCGGTGTGAGTGGGGGGGCCCATGCTAGCATGGAAAAGGTTCTTTTGTTTATTGCATCGGACTCAGCTCCCTGGTGGTCCTTGGGGATCACGAAGTCTGGGTGTAACACAGGCACCTGCTGAGATGCCCCTGGGCAGCAGCCAGGGAGTCCCTCCCAAGAGGCCCCTCTGAGGTCCCATGCACAGGGACACAGGACTTTCTAGAAAGAACAGCTAAGTAATAAAAAAAAGCAGAACTCTTTTGACCTCTCCCCTCCCTGCGCTTGGTGCTTCCCTAGAAAAGAGGTCCTGGTTCCCTCTACTCTCACATCATAGCCCCAGCCGGTCCTGTCACACCACAGGGGCTCCACTCAAGAGGCCAGCCAGGGCTGACCTCTCCCTCCTCCCCTTCCATGGATCTCCGCCCAGCCCGGGAATCCCAGCCCGGGCAGGAAACCTGGCTCCCATTCCCCTCCCAGACCTTTGTCCTTGCTCAAGTGACTCTTCCTCTAACAATCTGGAAGGGATTTTAAAAAAACAAAAGCCAGGAAGTGACTGCTTTCATTCTTTCTGCTCTCACACTTCTTCCAGGAGGAAGGGATTGCTGTCTGAACCACGGGGAAGAATGGAAGAAGGGAAAAGGAAGTGAGGAGCCCTGGCTGGGTAGCTCAGTTAGAGCATTGTCCCAATACACCAAGGTTGTGGGCTCCATCCCCAGTCAGGGCACAGATAAGCATCAACCAATGAATGCGTAAATAAGAGGAACAACAAATGATGTTTCTCTCTAAGAATTAACTAACTAACTAACTAACTAACTAATTAACTACCTAATTATCGTTGTACCAAGATTCCGTGATCCCCAAGATCATCAGGGAGCCAAGTCCGATGCAATTAACAAGAGAGCCTCTGCCATGTTAACATGGGCTCTGTCCCACTCATGGCGACAGCATGGCGGATGAGAGAGTGAACTTCGACAAGTCCAGGGGTTTTACACCGGTGGTGATGTCACTGCTTTGGCTGATTCTGATTGGTTGGGTGAGGGCTAGTGTCCAGTTAAACAAAATGAGGATAACTCCACCCTGCCCCACAGTGGAATCAGGAGTTTATCCTTGCCCTGCCCTGCCCTCTCAATTAATTAATTAATTAATGGTTTTAAATAAGAAAAGGAGGTGAGGAAGTGGAGGAGAAACCCTCTGATGTTTTAGTCATGCCACCACACATTCCCGCTCTCATTCTTGCATCACCTGTCCTCACCCCTCCTGTCCCAGGGTTGGTTGGGGTGGGGCAGTCAGGACTGCCCTCTCAGAGGCGGAGGAGGGGCTATCTATGAGCCTTGGCGGCAGGCCTATCCTTGTTGGCCCTAGCACGGGCCTGATCTGCAGCTCGTCCTCAGTCAGTGTGAGCCATGAGAAAGATTTTAAGTCAGCCAGAAAAGAAAGAAGGTGATCTACTCCTGAAAGAGCGAGCCAAAGACAGCGAGAGGCAGAGATAAAAACAAAGGAGGAGAAATCTGCCAGGAGAAACAGCCTTTGGAGAAATGAGCCCTTGACTGAAAGCTGGGAGATCCATGTGCGTGGAGACCTTTGAAATGGTGCTTCCACCTTATTCTGGGCTGGTCCTTCCGTTAAGACTGGGAGGCAGAAGAAGACAGAGAAATCATGGTCTTTGCCGCTGATACTGCCTATGAAATAGCCTACTGGTGGGTGTGACCGTGGGCAATCAGTTAACCTTTTCTAATCTCATTTTTCTCACCTGAAAAGAACTTCCACATTGCAGTGCTGTTCTGAGGATTTGTTGCCGAAGACCAAAGAAAAGCCAACCAACGCTTTTAGAGACAAGGAGTTACACTTACTATCCCAGTGGACTCATTGGAATAACTCCCCAAATCTGAGTAAAGTAACATGCATGGGGCTTCTCTTTTATCTCTTCCTGGGGTCTTTGTCCCAAAAATATGAATATGCTTCCAGTCCTTTCCCCAGGCATTGCAATAAGGTCTCCAGGTGCTGGGGGTCTCCAGGCCATATCTGATGGTCTGGCCTGGTGCCAGCATTAATAACCCTCCCTCTGGGGCAGTGCACTGTTCACAGTAACAGGTTCTGCAAGAACAATTCCTGGGAAGGAGGCAATGAGTTAATTATAGGTCATCAAGAATGTACACTGGAAGGGAGCTATGGGGGGAGGGGAATGAGAAACAATTGTAATAATCTGAGCAATAAAAATATATTAAATAAAAAAAATAAAAAAAGAATGTACACTGGGCTTGCTGGCACAGATCCAGATTGCTAGCCCCCCAAATATCAGGGTTACATTGGAATTAGCTCTTTTTAGCCTTTTCAGATTAATTAAAAATAGTTGTAAAAGTGATATCATTGTAATTAATCCAGTTACTAATTAGCTGGAAAGGGGCAAAGAGAAGGCCAAGTTTTGTAGGCATGGCATTGTGCAGCTTTGCCAGGAAGCTGCCCTTGAACACTCCCCGGTAGCCACCGGAAGGGAAGGGCCGGGCCAGGAAAGAACAGGCACATGACCAGTAAAGTCTGGATGAAAGGGAAGGCACTTGTCTGTCAGTCACACCTGGGAACAGGTCATTGGACAGAGTAGGTGTGGCCACTGCAAGCACGGAAAGAACTGAGAACTCCTAAACAGAGGATCTCTCTCTCTCTCTCTCTCTCTCTTTCTCTCTCTCTCTCTCTCTCTCTCTCTCTCACCTTTTGGTGGTGCACTTGGCTCCTGCCTGCAGGGGCTCTCACGCTCCTGCACTTGCCCACACTCAGTGGACTGCGACCTGCCTGACACGACACAGGACCGGCTCCACCCGGGAAGGAAACTGGACCCTGGCTCTGCTTCCAGCTCTGCTGAAGCCCCAGCTGCACCTCTCAGGACTGGGTTAGAAATGTTGACTGTGCAAACCCAGGGGTGCAATTCCACGCAAATAAAGCTTTCCACCACATCTCAGCCTCCTGCGGGGCCTCCGGAAATGCTTATTCCAGCAGCATCCCAAGACCCCTACTCTCACTGGCAGTGGAGAAAGCCCATCCACGCATCTCTCTGGTGACAGAGGGGCCCACGGAAAGCCAGCCTGGCGTGAGCCTTCTCCCGAGGTGGGCAAGCCACTGTTTAAATGTCAACTCCCAGCACAGGTAAACGGGAGACCCAGTGGATTGTCACGTTGGATGCCTGTGGGCTCCGACCATATCCACCCCCACCCCCTTGTCCCCGCCTTCCTTCCAGGGTCTGGGAGCACTAGGCTCCTGTTTCACTCCCAGCCCTGGTCCTCTCCACCCTAAAGTCCGGCCACAGAGCCAGGGAGCCAACACTTGTTAAATAAGAACTTCCTGAGATGCCATGCAGAGGCCATAAGGCCGGTACACAGGGAAATGAAGCCGACGCTCAGGAGGAGAAAAGCCAGGAAGTCCCCGGCAAGTGACTCGTGTGATGCAGAGGAAGACAGAGGGAGGCTGTGAGGCATCAGCCATTTCTCGAAGCCTGAGGAGCTGGACGAGGAAGGCTGTGGTGCTTCAGGCACGTGCACATATGCTGGTGACAGACGAGCCCGCGGTCACACAGCAGGGTGCCGAGCCGGGCTATGGCCACTGAGCCAGGCTGTGGCCACGGGGCACAGGCAGAGGCAGAGGCAGACCCGGGCCCTGGCCTCAGTCCTGTGACGGGGTTGGTTCCGTGTTCTGGGGCAGCAGCACTCACAGGCAGTTGGGTGTGATCGGCACCTCTGAGAGCTGAGTCTTCGGGCCTCCTGGGAAGGGCCAGGGTCCCGGGAGCTGTGTCCAGCAGCTGCAGATGTCCGCACAGGCCTGGCTGCCACAGCGACCTCACGCGGGCCTCGGGCAGGCAGGCTCCTTCCCAGGCTGAGGGCTGATGTCAGCAGCAGAGGCAAGAAGACGAGCAAAGGTTGCACGCTGAAGCAGTCGTCCTTCACAAGACCCTGACAGGCCACCATAACGCAGGCTGTGAGGAAGACTGAAAGACAGTAATTTGAGCAAAAAGGAGCTGCAGCCTGGGAGTCTGATTCCGCTGTAACCTACACTGTGTGCACGGAGACAGAGGGAGGCCGTCCTTCGCAGAGAAAGCCTGCCCGGGTCCCATTCGTCTGTTTTATGGGAATGAGGCACCAAGTCATGTGCTTCTAGTTGGACTGGGCAATTGGTAGGAAGAGAGAGCAGCCCTGCAGGCTTGAGCAAATGGCGTCAGCAGTGGCCACAGGGGTGGGGTTGGGGGTAGGGGGCGTGAGCCGGGGGTTTTTCCTGGGGGCAGAGCTGTGAGGAGCCCCTGTCAGCAAGTGCCACCAGGCTCTTGTCATTCATAAAATGTGTGTCCTCAGATGACCCCAGAGAGTCCATCTCAGCAGGTAAATTCCTTCTCAGCGTTCACACCACATGGATCTTCTCAGGGTCCACATGATCCAGCCCCTTTCTCACCTCTCATGTCATCGCCCGCTTCTCTTGCGCCCTCTCCTGCTCGAACCCCAAGCTGCCGGCGCAGCTCCTGCCCCACAGCCTCTGCCCTTGCCCTCCCTTAGCCCGATGCTCTTCCCCCCGGTTTCCACTTGGCTCCCACCCTCCCTTTGCTCAGGTCTTGGCTCCAAGGTCACCTTCTCAGCCTAGGCCTTCCTTGGCCACCCTGCTTTGGAAAGCCCTGTTCCCCCACTCTAACCCCTGACCCACAGCTGTCCTTACCAAAATCTTCTTGGCTCAGTGGATAGAGCGTCGGCTTGTGGACTGAAGGGTCCCAGGTTTGATTCTGGTCAAGGGCACATGCCCAGGTTGTGGGTTTGGTCCTCAGTTGGGGGCAGGCAGGAGGCAGCCGATCAATGATTCTCTTCATCATTGATGTTTCTATCTCTATCCCTCTCCCTTCCTCTCTGAAATCAATAAAAATATATTTTAAAAAATCTTATTTGCTTATCCTAGCCCGGTTTGGCTTAGAGCATTGGCCTGTGGACTCAAGGGTCCTGGGTTCGATTCCAATCAAGGGCATTGTGGGCTTCATCCCCAGTAGGGGGCATGCAGGAGGCAGCCAATCAATGATTCTCTCTCATCCTTGATGTTTCTATCTCTCCCTCTCTGAAATCAATAAAAATATACTTTAAAAATATTACTTGCTCTGTAACTATGTATTCCTAGTTTATTATCTAGACTGTAGAATATAAAGGCAGTGACTTTTCTCCATTGCTGTTTCCAGAGCCTAGAATAGAGCCTGATACCTAGCAGGTGCTCACTAAGTGTGTGCTGATGAGCGAGGCTGAGGAGGAGAGTGTGGATCTATGCCAGGATGCCCCCTGCAACGTGGTGGCTACCACAGGCCAGTGGCCACACGAGCTGCCCCGTCCTCCTGGGGTGTGCAGGGCTCTCAGTGGGGACCTCGACAGCTGCGCACCCAGCCACCCCTGCCCTTGGCAGGGCCCCTTGGGCCAGATTTCTTCTCTGAGCACTGATCTCTGCCCACGTGCTCTTGAGCAGCTGGGATTTCTGGCCTCTGTCCCATCCAGGCTGCCCATTCCTGGATCGTGCATTTATTCACTGCCTGCCTCCAGCCAGGCCCCGCAGGATGCTCTGTGGACCTGGAGGCGAGAGGTCCCACCTGCCCCCGGGCCTGAGCCTGCCATCACACTCAAGATCCTGCACACTCTTGCTCAGTGAATCAAGCAACCCAGGTTTCAGGCCAGGCTGGCAGGCCGGGGTGGGGGGAGAAGGGTGCGGGTGCAGGGCCAGTTCACTCCTTCTATAAACCAGATGCCAAGTTCCTATGGTCACTTGCCACTGGGGGCAAATCCAGGAGGACTCACAGCAAGGTGCCTGGTCCAAGGCCACGCCCCCTTTTGCCACATCTCACGTCGGCTCAGTAAGAGAGCGCCTTACTTTAGGATAGGTACTTCACGTACAGTGCTGTCAAGTTCACAAACAAATATAGAAGTGTTCACGATTGGGACTTTCCCCACGCCTCACCCTGTGACTGCACAGAGGTGCTCAGTAAATGTGCTTGGATTGGGCTGCTCTCAGGCCCAGGGTGTCCTCCTCTCCCAGGCCTCCTCCTGGCCTTCCCCCTTTCTCTCCTCGCCCCTCCTCCCTCCCCCCCCTTCCCCCACAAAGTGCAGGTGCTCAGCCAGGTGGCTGGCACCCAGGAAGGAAGGCCCTGCCCTGCCAAGACATTAACAGCCCAGTTGGGAGAGACTGACAAGGTACCAGACAAAATGTGGTGTGGACAGTGCCTGGCAGAGCGTGCCAGGCTGCCATGGGAACCGAGGGGCCTCCACCACAGCGATGAACACAGCTCCTTACACTTGTGCATTGCTTTCAGCTTTTCAAAGAACTGGGTGTGAGGGGAGGTGGGAGGTGGGGGACAGACACTGGGAAATGGAGTTTTCCCATCCCGATTTGCTCACATTCCAGGACTGTCGCCTCAGTGGAGCCCTTTCAGAGGAGGAGAAAGAAGAAACACACAAACTCACCCACCATGAACGAAGCATTTTAGCAGCTCCGAGAAGCAGGCATTTCTCGGAGTGTTTCTCGGCAAGGCTTTGCAGCATCAGCTGACCGGCTGCCGAGCTGAGCATTAAGAATCTGTAGGTAAGCCCTAGCTAGTCTGGCTCAGTGGTTTGAGCGTTGGCTTATGGACTGAAGGGTCCTGGGTTTGATTCTGGTCAAGGGCCCATGCCGGGTTGTGTGATCCCCAATAGGGGGCGTGCAGGAGGCAGCTGATCAATGATTCTCATCATTGAAGTTTCCATCTGTTTTTCCCTTTCCCTTCCTCTCTGATATCAATAAAAATAGATTTTTTTAAAAAGGAAAAAGAATCTGCAGGTCTGCTTCCAGTGAGCAGAGTCCTCGCCCTGTGAAGGAGCCACTTCATCTAGTTTAGGGCCCTGGTTACACGCTGTCTAAGCAGAGGGACCTTAACCTGGAGGTGGTTTGGTCTTAAGTGTGGCATTGCAGCAGGAGGGGTAGGTGGTCACAAATAACCCCAAATCTGGGCCTTCAAACCACTAAGGTTTATTTTTGTTCTAACTACATGCACATCCGTGGGTGGGCAGGTCTCTGCTACAGCCACCCCACCTAGGGACCCAATATCCAGAGGCCCACTGGGAAAGGGAAGATGGAGACACCCTGCTCCCAAATGCTTTCATGTGGAAGCAATGCTTCGATCTAACAAATCCACTGGCCAGAGTGGGTCCTGTGGCCATGCCACCTTCAAAGGGGTAGGGGGCAGTGGGAACAGAACCTGGTCCACTGTGACGTTCACACAGGTGACAAGGCAGGGGATCCACCCTTGCCAGTCACCCAGGGTCTCCAGGCTTTCCAGGCCCCACCACCGGGGGCTTAACCCTGGGAGAGAGGAGAGAATGGGCGGGGCCAGGGCATTAATATCACCCTTGTTAGGGACAGACTTCCAAAGGCTGCCTGGGCGTGGCGTGCGAGCGTGCGTGCGTGTGTGTGTTATGTAGATTGCATGTCCGTGTGTGTACTCTTCAAAGCTCCCGTTGGTGTGCAGAGGTCACATGGGTGATTCCGGCAGCAGGCCTTTGCTTCAGGCGTGGCCCAGGCCTCTTGCCATAGAAGGAGCTGCATGGATTTGAGAGGCTTCGCTCCTCAGGCATTTAAAGATATTAACCTGCCCGGGCAGTGTTGCTCAGTGGTTGAGCATCAACCTATGAACCAAGAGGTCATTGGTTCGGTTCCCGGTCAGGGCACCTGCCTGGGTTGCAGGCTCGATCCCCAGTGGCAGGTGTGTAGGAGGCAGTCAATTTATGATCCAAGATGTTTCTCTCTCATCAGTGTTTCTATCTCTCTATCCCTCCCCCTTCCTCTCTCTCTAACAAAATAAATAAAAACATATTAAAAACAAAACAAAACATAGTATCCATATTTTTAAAAAAAGATATTAACCTACCTGTTGGCTTACCCAAAAGCAGTGATTCGCACACTTTAGGGAACTCACAGGTCACTCGGGGACTGTGAGCAGTGCGGCCTCCTGACCTGCCCACCCAGGTCTGAGTCAGGGCTTCTCAGGTGGGTCTGGAATCTGCATACACAAGAGTTCCAGGTGGCTCAGAGCTTCCCTTTCTGAAAGCTGGTGGAATTTCACTCTCCACCTTTCTCTCCTTAGAGGAAGATTGACGAAGAACCCGGTGTTCAGAAGAGAGCCCGCAGGCCAGCATCATCTCCCCGGATGACAAAATGACAGAGCGGTGACCCAGGGGCTGAGCTGCTCCAGGTGGGGCTCCAGGGGCCCGCTGTGCTACTGCTTTAAGCGTGCTCAGCGAGCATGCCCAGCAGGGGAGTGGGCTCCCGGATCTCCAGGAGGCTTTGTCACTTCACAAAAGGATGCTGCTGTCCCAGCTGTAGAAATCCTAGGTGCCCCTACTTCCCAGCGAGGCTGCAGCCTTGCTAGAAGAAACAGCGCTGGCTTTGCACGAGGGCTCAGGAGTCTCATTCTGGTCCCACCAGCAAGAGCTGTGTGTCCTCGGGCAAGTTACTTAACTTCTCTGAGCCCCTGCTTCCCATCTGGATCAGGACACAGACTGGCACAGAGCAGCTGCTCCAGGCAGGGGGCCTGTGACATTGGTCTGTGGAGGAGTCTCGGTGAGGGCCTGGGGAAATGTGAAAGCTCTGCCTACCAAAAGCCTCCCCTGCCACCTCTGCTGGGGACCAGCCCAGCATCGGCCCAGCCCATCAGGGGATGAGGGCCCAGCACCACAGCGACTTCCTCCGTAGGCCACAGGGCACCCTGCTCGGGGGGCCTCCTTAGTTGTCTTTGGTGCTCTACCCTCTCCCCTTCCCCAGAGCTGTCAGTTCTGCCTTCGGGTTAATGTAACCTCTGAATAATTTAGCAAATCTCCCCTTGCTCAACTGAAGAACATGCCATGAGGCAAAACAAAATTGAATCACATGTATGCAAGCATTTTCCCAACAGCTGTCGCTGGCTTATGCAACAGATGGCTCCCGACATTCATTTGGCTGGCGAGGAGGCCCCGGGGAGGGGATCCAGGATGGAGGGGACCGGAGTTAGGGAATGAAGGAAGCTGAGTCTGCAGTTAAGAGGCGGGCCAGGGCCTGATTGGGGCCGCTGTGGCCCAACTCCTGAGGGCTCCCTGCAGCCCAGGCCGCTGCACAAGCTCCTCTGCAGGCCTGAGAGGCACCCAGGCTGCGCCAGCTCGCCCCCAGGACCAGCAGAGGACCATCGGTGTGTCACCAGCACCTGGGGGTCGCTGCCTGAGGGTGGCCTCCAGCTGCTGCCAGAAGCAGCATCAGAAAGTGCTGTGGGCTCTTTTTGAGGTACCCTTTCCAGAAGGGGCAAGACTGGGGTTCAGAGGCCTTACTACAGCAGCCTGTCTCCTGTGGGTCCCCGAGAACTCTGGGCTGAGCTGAGCTTCCCAGGCCAGCGCCTCTGGGTCCATGTGCCAGGCTCACCTCTTCGCTCCCAGCACAAGTCACTGCTGTATCCGCAGGTTTCCTCAACACCCTCTGTCCGGCCTGGGAGCAGGAGTGTGGATGGCCCTGGGCTGCCCTGGGAGACATTCCGAGCTGGTCTGGGAGTCGGCACGGGAATTAGACTGCCAGGGTGAGGACGCGGTGGAGGGCGGCACTGCCATCCCTGGCTCCCACCAGGTGGTACCTGAGCCACGTCCAAAGGCGCCACCGAGCCACTTCCCAGCCGTCGTGCCGTGGGGAGGAAGGCAGACTCACCTGCCCAGCCGTCCCGGAGCCGGACGCTGTTACAGCGCTTTACAAACACCAGCGTGTTACATTCTTCACCACACCCAGGAGTGGGCACTGCCAAGGCGCCACTTATGGATGGAAACGGAGGTGCAGCCAGGGTAAGAACCTGCCCAAGGAAGAAGGTTGCAGAGCCAGGATCTTAACTCAGGTGTCTGAGGCCCAAGGCTGCCTGGAGTGGCCCAGATCCCGCCCTGGCCAACAGCCCCTGTGGACCCCGTCTCCTCAGACCCCGACTCCGCTTCTTTCCTGCGGCAGCAAGTGGACAGGCCCCTGTCTCAGGCCCGCGGGACGGCTCAGGAGCAGCGGGAACTGGCAGGGGCCTCCCAGGTCCAGCTCCGGGAGGTCATGGGAGTGAAGCTCGGGGACCCAGGAAAGCGAGGGGGCCCTTTTTGGAAAAAGGGCGGGCCCTTTGCTCAGAGGTGGGGCACACAATTCCACGCTGACACTGACGTGGGGTCTTGGAAAACCCAGCAGTGAGCAGCGTCCACCTGACCTGCCGTGGAAAGGCGCGGATTGCAGCCAGGCCGTTAAGGTCCCTGCCCATGCGCGGCCAGCCTGAGCTGTCAGGCTCTGAAAGGTCTTGTGTGATGATAAGTACCATCTGTGCGATCATCAGAAGGTCTGATTATGAAGCAGCGACACTGCAGTCTGTGTGCTGTGCCCCCTTCCCCTCTTTCCACGTGGGCTCTGGCTCCAGTTTGCCCCCTAGCCAGACCTGCAGTGCCTGCAACCATCCGATGCAGCAGGTGGGTGAGAGGGAGGGTAGAGGCGGGAGAGAACCTGGGCTGATCCTGGAGGTGATTGACCCTTGAGGCGCAGCAGGGAGCAGGGCCCTCGAAGAAAAGGCGGGGGCTGGGGGAGGGGGGCGAGCTGGAAGAACTCCAGGACCAGGGAGGCTTTGAGTCCAGGGGCTCAGCAGCCCATAAGCGTGTGCTCCAGCCTGAGAGAGCTCCGGCCGGGCTAGAGGGTGCAGGGCGGAGAGCAGGGGAGAGGCGCGCAGGAAGGAGCGGGCAGGGTCCAGCCACGTGCACTGGGACTCACCTCCCTCAGCCTTCATTCTGAACAATCTGTGATGCTTTACAGACCATGTTTGCTCCTCTTCCTCACTCTGCCTCAGGCAGGGAGCTCGCAAGCATCCCGGTGGGTTAAAAGGCTTCATTCATCATCATTAAGAACAACACTGTGTTTCCAAGGAGGCATCATCAATGAGGGAGGAGCGTCGTGCCGGAGACAGAGAGAGGGCATCTGAGAGCCCTGCCACAGGGAGAAGGGGCGGAGGGGCACCCCAGACACCAGCTTCCCAGCCTGATCCCCGCAGACATTCCTCCCCCACACCTCAGACCCGGTCCATCGGCCATCTCACCTCTCACAAACCCACTCTTCACTGCCTGCTCACTGGGGAAAACGGAGATGTGCACGCTAAACATCTCCCTCCCACTCCCCTCCCTCTTCGCTGGCACAGTACCATCTCCTAACTGCAGCCGGTCCTGCCTCTTCCATCCCCACTGCCACCACCAAGTTCAGGCCACCACCATCTCTCCCACATTACCATGCCTTCTCTTGCAAGAACATTCTCAAAGGCTCCCTGCCTTAACAATAAACCCTGGGAATCCTTCCATGGCCCACAAGGCCCTGCGTACTCTGGTCCCTGCCAGGCCCCTCAGCCTCATCTCTCCCTACACCCGCCCTGGTGCTCTGTGCTAGCATGCTGGGTGTTTTATTTTTTATTGTTGACAGTATTACAGATGTTCCCCACAATTGAGCAATTATTGATTTATTGCCTCTTAATTACAAATCCATTCTTCGGTGCCTGTTCTGAGAAAATAGAGACTGGCATGCTAAACATCTCTCCCCAGTTGCACAGTGCTGGATTTTGTTAGGTGACGGTGCTGGAGGAACACTGGGGCAAGACTGGGTTTTTCTCTTCCTGCTTCCATTGTGCCCCTCTTGCCAGGCTCTTGCAGGGCCGTTGCTCCTTTGGGGCTCCTCCCGGGTCCTTCTGGGTGTGGGCTCCTCCCGGGTGTGGGCTCCTCCTGGGTGTCGGGTCCTCCTGGGTGTCAGGGCCCTGCAGCTGCCCCGGCATCCCTTCCGTGGCTCTCAGCAGAGTGCTGTTGGTGAGGCCCCTCCCCACGGACCCCAGCATTCCCTCAGGTGGCTTTGAATCAAGTTCCCAAGTGGGGCACCTGCTGTGGATGTCTTCCCTGTCACCCCGAAGAAGGTATGTCCAGCAAGTTCTGCCAGTGTGGCACCTGACTGAGTAGCTTCTCAGCGTGAGCCATGCTGGCATCATCTCCAATGAGGCCTGCCTCAGCCAGGGAAGGGGCAGGGGCTGCTCCTCATGTATTCCTAGAGTTCTCTTCATTCCTATAAGCTAATCCTCATCACTCTACCCCCCTGTTATAAGGGCAATAAGAACTCCTTACAGAATAATAATTCTTCACATTGAACTTTCTTGTTCAAATTCCCTTGTGGTGTCAATCCCTGGTTGGGCCCTGACGACACAAAATCACACAAAAAGTCGCAGTTCTGGCTTTTGCAGAGGCCACGTGCACATATGTGGCCTAAGTTATTACTGTTCGAACTCGCGATGAATACCTGAGCCAGACTACCTAAGAGCATGAATACCTGAGTCAGACTACCTATTTCAGATCCCAGGTCTGGAACTGGCTGGTGCGAAATCTCTTACTCTCTCTGTGCCTTGATCTCCCCATCAGTAACATGGAGATAACAGGATTGCTGTGGGGAATCACAGAAATTAATACGTGTAAAGGGTCTGGCATGTCACGGTTATATGCCTTTGATATTATCAGCATTAGCTTTTATTCACTCACACTCAGGCATTTCAGCACCAGGGACCCTCTTCTGGGAAGTCCTTCTTCCCACCTCCAATCCCAGGCTGGTAGGTGCCCTCCCTGTGCTCCCACAGAGCCTGTCCCTCAGACTCCTTCACGGCTCCGATCTCACTGTTATCACTGCAGGGCTACTTGTCCGTCTCCTCTGCAGGACAGCAAGCTCCATGAGGGCAGGGCGTCCTCAGACCTTGCACCTGACTGAGGGAGGGGGCAACCTGTTAGTTAGGTCCTCTGAGAGACAGACACGGAGATAGGGCCACCCAGTAAGAGATGTGTTGGGGAAATGCCTGTGAAGGACAAAGGGGGAAGGGACAGGAGAAGGTGGGGAGAGCCTTCAGACACCATGCAGGCCTGACACCTGTGGAGGAGAGTGGGGAGGAAGGAGGCTGGGGAGGAAGGGTCTCAGGTGTCAGAGCAGTTCTAAGAAAGACCTGCCCAGGCCACTGGCACGTCCTTGAGCCTTAGTCCTTCCCTGGAGGATTCCTCCGGTTCACGGGATGGGCCTCAGTTAGTACTGCCACAGTGATCAGCCTTGGCGGGAGCAGCCCGCAGGAGGACGCCTGGGTGAGAATGTGGTGGTGGATCTGCAGGAACAGCTGGGGCTGTCAGTCAGCTCTGTTCCCACAGCAGATCCCAGCATCACATTTTCATGACCGACACAGTAACTGACAGACAGAAGGTTGGCTACATCCCAAGGATACAAGGCCAAAAGCAGAGAAGCCAGAATCTGTCACCTTGATGCAGGGAGAAGGAGGGGGGTCCATGGACTCCCCCTCAAGTAAGTTGTTATATATATATAGTTATATATATATAGTTGTTATATATATAGTGCTAAGTCCCAAAAATGTGCACAAACTCTAACAGCTAATACCGCAATTTTGAAAGTGAAATATATTTTAATAAACCCTGCCTTTATAATTATTCAAAGTGTGTGTATATATATATATTTTAGGACACCTATACATTGAATGTATAAAGTATTCAAAATTCTACCATAACAGATTTATTTCAGTGTGAAATTTCTTTCCAGGTCTTATCATGTTTACATTATTGCAATCATTGTGCCAGTAGTATTTCATATTTTTAAATATTTAATATTTATAACTAATATTTCCATGTTTTTATCATTATCTTCATAATTACAACTTTAAAAATATATATATATTTTATTGATTTTATACAGAGAGGAATTGAGAGGGACAGAGAGCTAGAAACGTCGATGAGAGAGAAACATCGACCAGCTGCCTCCTGCACCCCCCCACTGGGGTTGTGCCCGCAACCAAGGTACATGCCCTTGACCGAAACCGAACCCGGGACCCTTCAATCCACAAGCCGACGCTCTATCCACTGAGCCAAACTGGTCCCGGCCATAATTACAACGTTTAAAATGGTTTTATTTTATTTTTACTTTTGTTAATCCTCACCTGAGGATATGTTTCTTAGAGAGAGTGGAAGGGATGAGGAGAGACACAGAGAGAAAACATCAATGTGTCCCTCAGCCTAGCCTGCACCCTCTCCAATCTGGGACCCTTCGAGGGTAAATATCTGCAAATCAATAAATATGAAACAGCACATAAACAAACTGAAGGATAAAAAACACATGATCATCTCAATAGATGAAAAAAAAGCACTTGATAAAACCCAGCACCCTTCTATAATAATAAAAGCATAGTATGCTAATTAGACCAGATGACCAAACAGCAGAACAACCGTCCGGACGAAGCTGGACTGTGAGGGCTGAGACCCTTGCATGAATTTTGTGCATCAAGTCTCTGGTTTATGACAAAAACTCTCAGCAATGTGGGATAGAGGGAACATAACACATATATCAATGCAATAATAGCCATATTTGACAAACCCACAGCCAACATCATCCTCAAAATATTTCCCTAAAGATTGGGAACAAGACAGAGATGTCCCCTTTTACTATTCTGATTCAACACAGTACTGGAAGGCCTAGTCACAGCAATCAGACAAGACTAAGATATAAAGATCATTCAAATTGGAAAGGAAGAACTGATAAATAAATTCAATAAAGTAGCAGGATACAAAATAAGTAAATATCCAGAAATCACTTGCATCCCTATATACCAATAATGAACTATCAGAAAGAGAAACTAAAAAGACAATACCATTTATAATTGTTTCAAAAATACTTAATAATTTATTTAACTAAGGATGTAAAAAACTCAGAAATGATAAGACATTGAGGAAAGAAATTAAAGAAGATACAAATAAGTGGAAGCATATGCCATATTCATTGATAGGAAGAATTCACATCATTAAAATGTTCAGGCTACCCAAAGCAATCTATATATTCAATTAATTCTATGAAGATACCAATGGTATATTTCACAGAACTAGAAAAAATATTCTAAAAATTTATATGGAACTATGAAAGAAACTGAATAGCAACAGCAATTTTGAGAAAGAAGAACAAAATTGGAGGGATCATCTATCTGATATCAAACTATACTGTAAGACCACAATAATCAAAACAGCAGTTACTGGCATAAAAACAGACATATAGATCAATGGACCAGAACAGAGAGACCAGAAATAAGCCCACGTCTATATGGTCAATTAACATGAGACAAAGAAGACAAAACATACAATGGGCTAAAGATAGTCTCTTCAATAAATGGTATTGGGAAATTGAACAGATGCACAAAAAAAAAAAAAAAAAATTAGACCACTTTCTTCCAACCTACAGCAGAAAAACTCAAAACAGATGAAAAACTTGCCCTGGGAAGTGTTTCTCAGTGGTTAGAGAGTCAGCTTCCCACCAGAGGTTCCCAGGTTTGATCCAGTCGAGGACATTATCCCCAGTAGAGGTGCAAGTGGGAGGCACCCAGTCGATGTGTCTTTCTCACATCAATTCTTTCTTTCTCTCCTCTCTCTCTCTCTCTCTCTCTCTCTCTCTCTCTCTCTCTCTCTCTCTCTCAAAAATCAAATATCCTCATTTCTTAGATGAGGATTAAGAAAAAACAAAACAAAACAAAAAAGATGGAAGATTTAAATGTTAGATTGGAAACCATAAAAACCCTAGAAGAAAACACAGGCAGTAAAATCTCAGACATTTCTTTCTTTCTTTTTTATACCTAGCATGTCATTTTGATTCCACAAATGAAAAACTCTAACTATATGGTACTGTGTGCTAATAAGCCAGAATAAACAGACTTTAAAGTAGAGGCTATTTTTTTTTTTTTACATTACTTTTGGTTAAATAAAACATAGCATCCCTGGCTGGTGTGGCTGTTTGTTGAGTGTTGTCCCATGGACTGAGAGGTCACCAGCCCGATTCTCAGTCAGGACACATACCTAGATCACATGTTGGATCCCCAGTTAGGGTGCATAGGGGAGGCAACCCACCTATGTTTCTCTCTCTCTCTCTCTCTCTCTCTCTCTCTCTCTCTCTCAATAATAAACATATACTTGGGTGAGGATTAAAAAGAAAAAAGAGGTTACTCTGTGAAGCAGAAGTCCACAATGGAGTTACATCCAAAATGTTAAAATCAATTTTTATTTTAATTAAAAAATGAAATATGCCCACAGTAAAAAATAAAAAGCAAGTGGGTCACCCATTACCACAGCTCCCCAGCTTTCTTTTTCAGAACTTCTGCTGTAGCACTTTCGTGACCATCCTTCCAGAAAACACTGTATGAACTTATAGGTATGTATGCATAAAAGTATGTGCATATCTCTATGCGTATGACCCACCCTCACTTGTCTTTTACCCAATTAGGAGCACACTGTACTTACGTTCAGCACAATTGATAGTAGCAGAAGCAAAGGAGCGAACTTAAGAAAGAGCTGCTGATGCCTGGGAATGGCAGAGTCATTGGGGTTTTGCAAAGTCCCGGAGAGACACCAGTGTGAGACGATTCCATTTTTAATACTCTCTAAGAAACCTACTTAGGTTTTCTGTGCTCCTCTGCTTCTTGGATAAACCCCTATCACCTAAGGTAAACAAAGGCTCCTTAAAATACTCAGATTGAAGTTACAGATTAACAAATACCTTTGGGCTGAATGTTTGCTGAGGAAGCCAACCAAGGACTGTCACTGCTTCTCGGGGTTGGGATCTAAAACCCCTGACCTTTCTTTTTCTAAAAAAAAAAAAAAAAAAAAAAAAAAAAAAAAAAAATATATATATATATATATATATATATATATATATATATATATATATATATATTACAGATATCTCCCATCCCCGCCTCTATTCCTTTCTTCGAGCCCCTTCTCTCCCCCAACCAAATCTTCACTACCCTATTGCCCATGTTCATGGGCTATGTATATAAGTATGTAAGTTCTTTGGTGTATCTCTTCTCATCCCCACAACCCCATCAAGGTATGTCAGTCTGTTCCATGCCTCCCTGCTTTGGGTCTTTTGTTGGTCAATTCATTTTGTTCATTAGATTCCACAAATAAGTGAGATCATGTGATATTTGTCTTTCTCAGATTGGCTTATTTCACTTAGCA
Organism: Pipistrellus nathusii; assembly: GCA_963693515.1. Lineage (NCBI taxonomy): Eukaryota > Metazoa > Chordata > Mammalia > Chiroptera > Vespertilionidae > Pipistrellus > Pipistrellus nathusii. The sequence continues at coordinate 76,908,395 of OY882865.1, read as the reverse complement.
TAATATTTCCTAAGTCCATCCATGTTGTCCCAAAGCGTAAGCAATCCCTATTTTTTACAGTTGTACAGTATCCCGTAATATAAATGTTCCACAGCTTCTTTATCCATTCATCTACTGATGGATCTTAGGCTGTTTCCAAATCTTAGCTATTGAAAATAATGTTGCTATGAACATAGGAGTTCATATATTCTTTCTGATAGGTGTTTTTGGATTCTTAGGATATATTCCCACAGAAGTGGGATTGCTGGGTCAAATAGCAGTTCCATTTTTAATTTTTTGAGGAAACTCCATACTGCTTTCCATAGTGGCTGCAACAATCTGCATTCCCACCAGCACTGTACTAGTGTTCCCTTTTCTCTACATCCTAGCCAGAACTTGATTTTTTTTTTTTTATGATTGCCATTCTGACAGGTGTGAGCTGATATCTTATTGTGCTTTTAATTTCCATTTTACTGATGAATAGTATCTTTGAGCATTTTTCATATGTCTCTTGGTTATTTAAATGTCCTCTTTGGAGAAATGTCCATTCAGGTCTTCTGCCCATTTTTTAATTGGCTTATTTACCTTCCTTTTGTTGAGTTATATGAGTACTTTATATATTTTGGATAATAACCCTTATCAGATGTACCATTGGCAAATTTGTTCTCCCATGTAGTGGGTCCCCTTTTCATTTTGATGGTGGCTGCTTTTGATGTGCAGAAGCTTTTTATTTTGATGTAATACAATTTATTTTTTTCTTAGTTTCCTTTGCCCTAAGACAGTGGTCGGCAAACTCATTAGTCAACAGAGCCAAATATCAACAGTACAATTGGAATTTCTTTTGAGAGCCAAAATTTTTAAACTTAGCCGAAACCGGTTTGGCTCAGTGGTAGAGTGTCGGACTGAAAGGTCCCAGGTTCGATTCCGGTCAAGGGCATGTACATGGGTTGCGGACACATCCCCGGTAGGGGGTGTGCAAGAGGCAGCTGGTCGATGTTTCTCTCTCATCGACATTTCTAGCTCTCTATCCTTCTCTGCTCCTCTCTGTAAAAAATCAATAAAATATATTTAAAAAAATTTTTTTTTAAACTTAAACTTCTTCTAACGTCACTTCTTCAAAATAGACCAGCCCAGGCTGTGGTATTTTGTGGAAGAGCCACACTCAAGAGGCCAAAGAGCCGCATGTGGCTCACAAGCGACAGTTTGCTGACCACGGAGATGTATCCATAAACACATTCCTACCCGAGATCTCTGAGATTTTACTGCCTATGCTCTCCTCTAAAATTTTTATGGTTTCATGCCTTACATTTAAGTCTTTTATCTATCTTGAGTTTATTCTTATGTATGGTGTAAATTGGTGGTCTAGTTTCATCTTTTTGCATTTGTCTGTCCAGTTTTCCCAGCACCATTTGTTGAAGAGAATGTCTTTACTCCATTGTATGTTCCTGCCTATTTTGTCAAATATTGATCGACTGTAACGGGGTGGGTCAATTTCTGGGTTTTCTGTTCTGAGATGCCTGTTCTTATGCCAGTACCAGGCTGTTTTGGTTATAATAGTTTTATAGTATAGTTTGACATCTGGTATTGTGATCCTTCCTACTCTGTTCTTTCTTAAGATTGCTGTGGTTATTTAGGGTCTTTTATGGTTCCATAAAAATTTTTGAAGTATTTGTTTTAAGTTCTGTGAAATATGCCATGGCATTTTAATAGGGATTGCGTTGAATCTATAGTTTTATTGGACAGTATAGACATTTTAATGATGTTAATTCTCCCAATCCATGATCATGGTATACACTTCCATTTGTTTGCATCTGCCTCTATTTCTTTTTTCCATGTCCTATAGTTTTCAAAGTATAGGTCTTTTACCCCCTTGGTTAAGTTTATTCCAAGGTATCTTATTATTTTGTTGTTGTTGTTGCAATGGTAAATGAGTAAATGGAATTAGTTTTTTTAGTTTCTGTTTCTAAGAGTTCATTATTGGTGTATAAAATGCCATTGATTTCTGGATGTTAATTTCATATCTTGCTGAATTCATCAGTAGTTTCCTGATGAAGTCTTTAGGATTTTCTATGTACAATACCATGTAACCTGTGAATATGACAGTTTTACATCCTCCTTTCCAATTTTGATGCCTTTTATCTCTTCTTCTTGTCTGATTGCTGTGACTAGGACTTCTAGTACTATAAAAGTGATGAAAGCTGACATCTTTGTCTTGTTTCTGTTTCTAAGAGAAGCACATTTAATTTTTGCCCATTGACTACTAGTTTGTCATATATGGCCTTAATTATGCTGAGTTATGATTAATCTATTCCCACTTTAGAGTTTTTATCAAAAAAGGGTGGATATAATCAAGTGATTTTTATCTTTCAATTTGTTGATGTGATGTATCACATTTATTGATTTGTGAATATTGTACTAGCCTTGCATCCCATAATAAATTCCATTTGATTATGGTGTATGATCTTTTTAATATATTTCTGGTTCCGAACTGCTAATATTTTGTTGAGGATATTAGCATCTCTGTTCATCAGGGATATTGGCCTTTAATTTTCTTTCTTTGTAGTGTCTTTATCTAGTTTTGGAATTAGGATTATGTTGGCTTTGTAGAAAGAACTTGGAGGTGGTTTTATTTCCATTTTCTCTGGTGATTAGCTCTGTGTGATGCTGAACTGCCGGCCTATCTAGCCTTCAATGCCTGAAGCGGGCACGGCTTGCTCAATGTACGTCATCCTCAACTCTGTGGTGCTCCTGTGGGTGTGAGGCAGGCAGCTGCTGCAGGAGGGTGGTGGGGGCGTGGCAGCCATAGTTGCACTGGACCAGGGCAGCAGCCATTGGCAGAGGTACAGGGTGTGCAACAGGGCATGAATGGGGACAGTTACTGGAGTCAGGTTCCTGAGTAATCCTGCAGGAGGAATCACTACAAGGTGAAGGACAGAGCCATGGTAAAGGTCTCTGTGGGGATGGAGGAACACTTAAGCAACCACAGAGCTGGGGAAGCGGGATGCAGGACAGTGGGGCAGGCCAGCAGACGGGGCTAAGATATGCAACTTTAGCCAAAAAACAAGGAGATGCCAGAGGAGGGCCTGCAGAGAGAGGCTTGGGCCAGGCTTAGGGAATGTGTGGAAGGCGGCGATGAGGAGGGGCAGCTCACAGATGGGAGGCTCTGAGCCAAGGTTCGGAGCTGGGTCATGCAGAGCATATGTGGGGAGTAGGAACAGCCTGTGAGTGGAGACAAAATTTGACAAGGAGTAGAGGGAGCCAAGTGAGCAGCAGTTTTAGGGGACTTCCTCCTGCCTCCCCCCCTGCCCCCCCAACCATGCACAAGGGGGCTCCCTTATTTTACCACTTGGACAGGAAGGCCTGATGACACCATCTTGGCTCTTGCAGGGATGGTGAGAAAGTGAAACACATTGAATCCAGACCCCAAACACTTCTCCAGCCAAGATTAGATGGTCCCATGTGGCAGCAGCAGCAGCAGCAGCAGCTGGATGACATGCTGAGGGGCCACCAAAGGTGGTATTTCTGAGTGGGGGCTTGTTCACTAACTCATTTTTCTAAGCATACATCAAGCCAGTGCCCAACACTGTCCCAGGGACCTGAGAGACGGGGTGCTCTGCTTGCAACAACAGTCTGGCTAGGCCTAACATGGGGAACCACAGGCTGGCACAGAATGGGGCCAGAGCACTGAGTGCCAGCCCACAGCGAAGGACCCAGCAGGAAGGCGTTTCCTCAGCATGCTCACTCTCCATTCACAGTCCGCTGCAGGAACTATGTGCCACTGAGTGGCCGCCCATAATGCTATATACCCTTCCCTGAGTTACATAGCACCAGGCCTGAATTCTCAACTCTTCCAGGGAAAGCATAATCACAAACAAAAACAACACAGGAAGCCTGGCTTTGTGATCACAATTCTCACCATCCCCATTTGATCAAAAGTGGGCTCTGGCTCTATCTACCACCAGAGGGCTCAAGGAAAACAGCAGGCTCAAGATGGGACATGAGGCCAGGTCGACAGTCCACCTCCACCCCTCTGCTCTCATCAGCCTCCTGTGAGCCAAGTTCATCCCATCTCCATCTCCCCTATGCCCCACTTCCTCTCTAAGCCCTGACCATGTTTAATATTACATCAGTGGGCTCTGTCCCTGCAGGGCACAGTTTAGCAATGGCTTATTCTTTCTTCTTCCTTTGGCCAGAGCCTACCAGGTTCAAGCCACTTCACTTCTCCCCTTCAGGCCCAGGGCTCTCCTGGGGCCCAGAACACCCTGTTGGCTTCCAGCCCTCTCCGAGCATGCCAGCTGCACTTGGACATAACACCTTAAAGCTCTACTGCACGTTCATATTTCCCAGCCTCACAGGCACAGTAGCTTCTCATCTTGACTTCTCAAAGCTTTTGTAAAAAAATGTTTTTATTTATTGATTTTTTAGAGGGAGAGGGGAAGATAGAAATATTCAGAGAAATCTCAAGTGGCTACCTCCTGCACACCCCCTACTGGGGATTGAGCCTGCAACCTGGACATGTACCCTTACTGGAAATCAAATTGGTGACCTCTTGGTTCCTGGGTCAATGCTCAACCACACTGGCTGGGCATCCTCTCAAAGCTTTTAATCTCTACCGCAGAAGGAAACTGGGATCTGACTAACAGGCAAACCAAGGGTGGTTCTCTGTCATAGGAGTGTTCACATCCTGTAAGCACCTCTGCTGGTGATAGGTATGACCGCATCCCCACAGCCTACTGGTTTCAAAAACAAAAAAGGAGAGACATCCATTTACTTATGTCACACCCTTTTTGCCAGAGGACCCCACAATCCTGCCAGAAGTGTACATCATCCATTTTACAGTGGAGTAAACCAAGGCTCAGATTCATAAAGGGATGTGCCCAAGGTCGCTTCGATCATAAGAGGTGGGTTGAGGTAGAATCCAGGCTGCTTGACTCCAAAAATATTGAGCTGTGGGTACGGAGAGCCCCCAGGATCAATGGCAGGGTTGTGCCTGCATGAGCTGGAACTGCCCGTGAAATGAACCCCTCAGGAGTGGCCTGGGTTGCGAGCCGCCCTCCACATCTGCAGCATGGAATCCCGGCGGGCCGTGTAGGGTAAATGTTTGACGCGGAACCAATGTCTGGGGACGATGTTCCCACTGGGCGTATACAGCTTCTCTCCGGGTGGACCTAAGAGACTGCGCAGGGCCAGGTTGCCAGACAGGATCTTCTCATAGAACTCCACTCCACCCTGGGAATAGGCTGCGGACATGGAAGCTGTGCGGCGGTCCAGCCAGGCTTCCAGGGCGTGCGTGAGAGAGTCTGTGGAGAAGGCGTAAGCCACAAAGCCTACCACTGCTGCCACCAGGTTGAAGGCAACTCTTAAGTTCATGGGGCCTCCATAGAGCCCCAGGGCGTGCTTGGCACTTATGCTCAGCATCCAAGTTCCTGCCAGACAAGCTGGGGCCGGCAGGGCCTGCAGGGCAGCTGTACCGCTCTCCAGGTACACCACCTCCCTGGCCAAGGCAAACTTCTGGGCATCATGGGACAGAGTCAGGGAGTCTTTCAGCTGGGTACCTTCTGGGCTTTTCCAGTCCACTCTTTGCCCGTGTACAATCACAGGGTGGTCAGTTCTGGTCACTGAGCCACCCAGGAAGCTGGCGGGGATGCCCACCACGGCCCCAGCAGGGAGTCTTGGGAAGCCAGCACTCACTGGCTGGAAGGTGAAAGCGGTGAAGGCCTTGTACCCATGGCCTGATGGGACGCCAATGTCCTGTAGCACCTCGTGGAAAAGTCTCTCAAGCTTTGGGGAGAGTGGGGCTGGCTGGCCCTGAGGCCAGTACTGGTATAGCCATCGAACCACAGGATCTGGGAAGAGGTGGTACAAGATCTGGGCTCCAAACAGGCCCGCACAGGAGCCCACCAACAGGCCTGTCCTATGTCTCTGCACGAACGCTGCGGCCCGCCACAGGGGACCGGCCATGGATGCTGCTACGGCTACAAACCTGGGCCAAGAAAAGAGAGAAGTCAGCCAATGGTTCCCTGGGTCTGCCTGTAGCCTGAATGTCCTCCCAGGGCCACATCCTTTCTAACAAGGGCAATACAACACAGTGGCGAGAGCTGGAGTTCCAATCTCAGCCCACCAGCCTCTCTGTTTGCCAGGCATGTGAAACTGACCCACCACTAGGGGGCTGTGATGAGTAAATGAATGGACACATAAAGCAATGAGTGTCTGGCCCAGTAATGGACAGCCTGTGATCATTTCTGGGATTACTTTTCCCACAGCATTACTACCGTGTTTCCCCGAAAATAAGACCTAGCGCGTGGAAAGATAAGACATCCCCTGAAAATAAGACCTAGCGCAACTTTGGGAGAAAAAATTAATATAAGACACTGTCTTATTTTCGGGGAAACAGGGTAGTAAGTGCCTAACTGCCTCAGTCCATTATGCATCCCAGACTGAAGCGCTATGACCACTAATTTACTGGTGTTTATGTTCAACTTACTGTGTACTAATGAGTGTTAGACAATTCTGACAGCTTTGTATTTATTAACTCACAATTAAATGCTCACAACTCCATGACCTAACTACTATTGGTCCTATTTAAAGCAGTGGAAACTGAGGCATAGATAGGCTAAGTAAATTGGTCAAAATTTCAAACTAGTAAAGTGGCTGTTATGGGCTGCATTGTGTCTATCCAAATTCATAGCTTAAATCTTAACCCCAGTACCTCAGAATGCGACTCTATTTATAGAGAAGGGGCCTCAAAAGAGGTAATAAGTTAAAATGAGGTCATTAGGGCAGGTCTTAATCCAATATGATGTCCTTATGAGATTAGGACAGACACAGAGGGAAGATCATGAGAGGTGCAAACCAGAAAGCAATCACCCACATGCTAATGAGAGAAGCCTCAGAAGCAACCAGCTCTGCTGACACCTTCATCTTGGACGTCCAGCCTCTAGAATCCTTAGAAAAATAAATCTCTGCCATCCAGTTCTTGCCATGAGGGCCCTGGCTGACTAATGATACAGGCAGAGTATTTGAGCACAGGTTGTCAGGTGTTCACAGCAAACTTCATTTAAAAAAAAACTTTAGCCCTGGCTGGGAGATGCGGTTACTTGTGGAGTGTCATTCCTACACCAAAAGGTAATGAGTTTGATCTCTGGTCAGGGCACATACCTAGGTCAGGAGAGATACGATGGATGTTTCTCTCTCACATCCATTTGCATCTCTCTCTCTAAAATCAATTTAAAAACAGCATATCCTTGTGTAAGGATTAAACCAAAATTGTAATGCCAAATTGCAAACGTACAAAAGTAGGAAAAAATATTGCATCAACTTTAATCACATGGCCAATCTTGTTTCATCTCTACTCCCACCCATATTCCCCCTCTAACTGGTTCACTTTGAAAAACATCCCGGGCAATCCATTATTTCAAATGTAAATATTTCAGAAAAGTTCACAATTAATTTAAGTTTTGTTGAAGCTTCCTGTCCTCCTGTCTATAAAGTGTATGTGTGAAAAGTGTTTAATTAGAGAACATTAATTGCTGCAAATAAGAACGTGGGGCACTTATTTTAATAACAAATTCCTAGAGTCACAAAACCTGGCCCTTTTTTCCAACGAGGAAACTGAGGCCAGGGAAGGGAGGGTCTGGCCAAGTCCCACGCCCCGGCACAGCGCCAGGCCGCCCCCCGCTGGGCGCGCCCCCACTGGGCACGCACCCGTGGGCAGCTGGGAGGCGGCTTCCTGCGGGTCCATCCGGGCCCTAAGCTACGCTCCGGTCTCCAACTCGCTCCCTGCAAAGAACCTGGGGAAGGGATGCCTCTGCGGACCCGCACCGACCACCCAACCAGCCCGCTCACCGCCTCCACCTCCGCCTCCGCCGCCGCAGCCTGGGACACCGCAACGTGAGCGCGGGGAGGCGCCAGCGGGGGCGGGGCCTGCCGCAAAGCACGCCGGGGGTCGGAGCCTGCCGCAAAGCACGCCAGGGGGCGGGGCCTGCCGCAAAGCACGCCTGGCCGGCGCGGGAGGCTCCTCCCCCTACTGAGCGCCTAGCAGGTGGTCTGCGACCTGCAGAGTCCTGGCGGCGGGTGGGTCCCTCAGTTTACCTCTGAAGGACACCGGGCTCCGCGGGTAGGCGGCGGCTCATAGTACAGCCTCTGTTGGAGCCCTCGCCCGCCCGACCGCCGGGTCCGTGAGCTTTTCTGTAGGAAGCGCACCGCCGGCGGGTGCTCTTTACCACGCCCTCCGCCCCGCACCCAGGTCCTCCCGGTGATTCACACTGTACAGTCCATAGAGGCAGCGTCACATGTGTTACCTCGCCTTCCAGCAGCTCTATGATTAGGTCAGGGGTGGGCTTGCCTGTGCACCAAGCCACGATTACCACCTGTTTTTGTAAATAAAGGTTTATTGGAATATAGCCAATTGCAAGGGGATGAGAGTACCAGCTACCTCCTGGTGTAATTGTGGGAATTCAATGAGGTCATGTGTGTATAGTGCTCAGCACAACCCGTGCTGTGTAACTATTAGCCGTTATTATTAAGGTCTGTTCTGGTTCTGAGACTCCAACTTTGGCTGCTCAGTTTGTATGCATATGATGCTATAATATCTTTAATACGTGACCTCAGCCAGATCCAGATGTAGGATATTCTGCTACAGGGCAAATGATGTTGTTTTTCTAACAAATCAATGGCATGAAAAAGATGGAGGCAAAGGAGACTTGAAAGACACCTTTGGGGAAATCTGAATATGGATTGAGTATTAGGTGAAATTAATAAATTGTTTATTTTGTTAGGTGGGATGAAGCATGATATTTATGTAAACAGAAAAGCTCTTATCAATTAGAGATGCATATTGAAGTACTGAGAACTGAAAAGACAATGTCTGCTATTTAGTTCAAAAGATTACAGCCAAAAACATAACAATAAAACAGGCATCTATGAAACAACACTGACAAAATGTTGGTAGTTGTTGAAGTTTCATGACAAGTTTTGGGGGGTGTTTATCAGACTGTGCTGTGTTTTATATATGTCTGGATACTTCCATAATAAAAATTTTTAATGTGTCTTTAAAAATAGGCTGACCATTTTGAGTTTATTCTTGAGTATGGTGTAAATTGGTGATCTAGTTTCATCTTCTTGCAGGGGTCTGTACAGTTTCCCAGCACCATTCGTTGAAGAGACTGTCTACTCCCTTGTATGTTCTTACCTCCTTTATTAAATATTAATTGACCATAATGGATTGATTTATTGGATGTCTGTTCTGATTCATTGGCTTATACATCTGTTCTTGTGTCAGTACCAGGCTTTGATTACAATGGCTTTGTAGTATAGTTTGATATCTAGTATTGTGATCCATCCAACTTTGTTCTTTCTCAAGATTGCTGTGGCTATTTGGAGTCTTTTTTGGTTCCATATAAATTTTTGGAGTATTTATTCTAATTCTGTGAAGTATGCTATTGGTATTTTAATAGGAATTGTATAGAATCTATAGATTGCTCTGGGTAGATGGACTTTTTAATGATGTTAATTCTTCCAATCCATGAACATGGTACACACTTCCCCTTGTTTGTATTTTCTATTTTTTTCTCTCCAACATCCTATAGTTTTTCTAGTATAGGTCTTTTATCTTCTTGGTTAAGTTTATGTAAGAAATGCTCACTGTCTGAATTCAAGCAAAGGACTCAGACAGAAATATGGTGAAAATGAGGCTTTTAATACACTCTCCAGAGTGGGTGTCCCATTCGGTTATATAGGCACACCTGGGGCAGCAAACATAGCCCATTTATTCAGTCCCTCCTCATTGGCTGGAGGGGTCTTCTTTTCCTCCATACATCACCTATGTCTTGCTCTCTCCCATTGGGTCATTTAAAAAAAATTGGGCTGAGGCCTTCTCTAGCTGCCTCCACCTTCTGTCTAGCTGAGGCAGGCCCCTCAGGGAGTTTCCACCATGATGCTGGCCTACATGCACAGTTCTTCGTTCTTACATTCTCTTTCTTCCACCCTACATTCTATTTGCCTTGGAGAAATTCAGCAAATTCTATCAAAAGCCGACCATACTGGAGATGGATCACAGAGGTCCATTTCCTACAGTTTATTCCTAGGTGACTATATATATATATATATATATATATATATATATATATAGTTTTTTTAGATTCTCTTTCTGAAATTTCATCTATATATAAAAACCTAAGTGACCATCGCAACCAAACGGATGACTGAACAGGCTGCATGGGACGACCAAGTTGGCGGGGGGGTTAGTGAGGGGTGACCAAATGCCTGAGTAGCAGGCTGTGTGGGGCGACCGGGCCCATATGGGGGGCAGTTGGGGGTGACAAGGCTGGGGGGGGGGTGAGGGGAGACCAGGCCAGCAGGCAGGGCAGTTGGGGTGACCAGACTGGAGGGGTGGGGGGGCAGTTAGGGGCAACCAGACTGGCAGGGGGGTGAGTTGGGGGTGACCAGACCAGCAAGGATGGGCAATTAGGGGTGATCAGGTAGGCAGGCAGGTGAGCAGTTAGGAGCCAGTGGTCCCAGATCGTTGGACATCCCCCAAGGGGTCCTGGATTGGAGAGGGTGCAGGCTGGGCTGAGGGGACCCCCCCCACCCTGTGCACAAATTTCATGCACCAGGCCTCTAGTTATTGGTATATAAAAATGTCATCAATTTATGTGTATTGATTTTGTATCCTGCTACTTTGCTGAATTTATTTATTAAATCTAGTAATCTTGAAACACCTATCAGAAAGAATATGTGCACCCTTATGTTTATAGCAGCATTATTTGCCATAGCTAAAATTTGGAAACAGCCCAAGTTACCATCAATAGATCAATGTATAAAAAGCTGTGGTACATTTACAATAGAACACTATCAGCTGTAAAAAAGAAAGTTCTCTTACCCTTTGAGACAGCATGGATGGACCTGGAAACTATCATGCTAAGTGAAATAAACCAATCGTGGAAAGATAAATATCACATGATCTCACTTATTTGTGGAATCTGATGAACAAAATGAATTAATCAACAAAATAAGACCTGAGACATGGAGACACAGAACAGACTGACATATCTCAGGGAGTTGGGAGGAGCTATTGGATACTGGGGAGTAAACATTGTCTGACAACCTTCTGTATACATCTCAGTGTCTTTTGTGGTTTTTATTTTATTTATTTTTTGCATCGTTTCCTTTGAAGTCTTTTCACAATGGCTTTAACAAACTTCCTGCAAACAAAGTATCTGAAACAAAACATTTATTTGAAGATACTTCCTCAACAAACACTGAGATCCCAATAATAGCTAATGTTAGTATGCACTGTGCTGTGAGTAACATCTCATTTAACCCCATAACCATCCCATAAAGTAAAAAAGGCTATTCCCCCTATTTAATAGAAGTCAGGAAAACTGCATGAACTTGCTACATTTGTGGCGACCACACCCATGTTTAGCAGGACGGGATTAGATGATGTTCCATGTCCTTCCATCTCTGATGTTCTGGATTTTAAATTCTCTATTGGGTTTAACTGCTTTCTTTCCTATAACAATATACTCTATGAGCATGTATGTCCATGGGGAGGTGAACAGATGTTAGACGCATAGTTCTCATATTCTTTTACATTCTTTGATTCAACAAACATTTATTGAGCCTACCTGCACCAGACATCTCGCTGGTGCTGGGTGCAGAAATGAGTGAGATGCGGCCACTGCCCTGGTGGGACACGCTCACCGCTGGATTTCTTAGATCCAGGCCGACTGCTCTTAGAGCAGGGCTTTTAGGTTTGTATTTTTCCTACATGCCCTATTTTAAAGAACAAATAGCTAAGTAAAACATAAATATCGTTATGTAATACCTTTACATGTAGAGACCCAAAATTTAAAAGTTTAAATAAAAAGTAAAGAAATGCAGATCTGTAATATTCTCATTGATTTTCATGTCATAGAGATAAGAGTGGGCTAGGGATCAGGAAGCCCAAACCAGGCCCTTTTGTTCATTGGGCAAATCCACGAACATCTCCGGACCTCAGTTTCCCCATATGGAAATCATCATAGCAACAACTACTCTGTGTGTCTCAGAACATTGTGAGGAAAATGCTTCACTAAAAGGAAGCAATTACAATTACTTGTAAAATGAAGTGACTTACCCTGAGGTTCTTTGGTTTTATATAGTTTGGGCTTTAGAGAGAGAGGGAGGTGATAACCCAAGTGATGCAGGAGCACGGGCTGGCAGGCTCCAGGGACAGCTGTTTAAGCCCGAGCGCCTCGTGCCCTCAGCCAGCCCTTGGTTACATCCGATGTCTATGGAACTGGCTCTGATCCCTCCAACAGGAAGCCCTCACACTTCATGGGCCAATGATTTCCCTGGAGGAACTTTTTCTATGGGGCGTATCCCAGAAGACAATCTATATAAGGTCTTCTTGCCTTTTCCACCCAGTGGTTGTTTGAAGAAAAAAAAAAAAAAAAAAAAAAAAAGGAAAGCAGAGACGATCATTCATATTTGGAAGTCTAGTATTTGGCTTTATGGTGGGAATCCTAGGCTAAAACTTTGGAGGCAGAAGAGGCCTTTCTTGTGGCATCCACCAGGTGGCACCAGATCCCTAGTTTACTCGGCCCATTTCAGGGGCCACAGCTGAAGACCGGCCTTGGAAGGCAGGGAGAGAAGAAAAGGCATTGGCTCTGGGTTGTAGGCGGGGAAACAGATGGATACAGATACATGCACTGACATGAGAACAGGTTAAAAGTCGGTGTAACAAGCCCTAAGTAAGAAAGCTCACACAAACAATGCAGTGCTGGCTGCCAGGGAGAAGGCAGGGGTGGGTAGGTGGGTTGCAGGAGCTCAGGAATCCTGGCTGGAAGTGCTGAGCAGTGGCTAGTGGGGAGAAGGTGGATGTCCCGGGAAGCAGCTCCCTGAGTAAGCCTGCCAGGCCCCTCCCTCCTCAGTAGCGATGGGGACTAGACTCTGGGAGATGACTTAGTTCCTTCCCCAGAAGTAGTACAGGGCCCAAGGGCCAGGGCCTGGGGAAGCCTGAGCTGTGAAGGACTTGAAGACCAGAAGGTGGTGGAGTCTTAGGAGCAGCAGGTGTGAAGGTGCAGGTGTGAGGGCAGACTTAGGAGACGGCTGAGGCCGGTGAGTGTGGAGGAGGGATGCAGAGGGAAGGGCAGGGTTCTTGGCCCCTGGGAGCCTTGAAAAGACTACCATTCAGGCCCTACCTGGTTTGGCTCAGTGGATAGAGCGTTAGCCTGCGAACCGAGGGCTCCCAGGTTTGATTCCTGTCAAGGGCATGGACCTTGGTTGCAGGCACATCCCCAGTAGGGGGTGTGTAGGAGGTAGCTGATTGATGTTTCTGACTATTCTCTCTTTCTCTCTATAAAAAATCAATAAAATATATGTAGTTGAAAAAAGAAAGATTACCAATCAGAAGGATGAACCGGAAACTGCAGAGACTGATTCTCTACGGGGGATAGTCTGACAGGGGCAATAAGATGAGGGAGTGGGAACTGGGAGTAGGAATGAGGGGCGGGACACTTGCCCGAGTCTGGCTCTCAGAACCACTGTGATGCTCCAGCACCCTTCACAGGCCCACTATAAACATTTCTGACACTTCTCTGTGACACTATTCTGTGGATATGCTAACACTGAACAGCTAAGTCACGCTGAGGACAATGAGGGCGGGATTAGCACTGCTGGAGGGAGAAGTTACCAATGAGGAAGGGGAAAGCTAAAGTGAACCTCAAAGTTTCTCTCCTGGGGACAAGTCACACGGCCTCTTTCTGGGGAGGTGTGAGGACTGGAGCACTGCTCTCCCGGGTCAGCAGAGGGGCTAGCACATGTGAGGCCCCAAGGAACACTGTTCTCCAACTTGGATGGAAAGCCTGCCTCATGCCTCACACACAACTCCCGTGCTAATTACTGCATCTCTCTCATCCACTCAATATCCACTCAGACGTTCTCTCTCAAAACAACTGGGTGTTGAGTAGGGTTGCCAGATTCAGCAAATGAAGACATAGAACACCAGTTAACTATGAGTTTAGTACAAACAATGAACTACTTTTTTTAGTGTAATATGTCCCAAATAGTACATATGCTACTGGGGAATTAAGCATTATTTGTCGTATACCTGAAACTCAGTTGTAGCTGGGCACTGCTGTACCTGGTACACTAGTTTTGAGGAGTGGCAACTGGGCTCTGCCTCCCGTTGCTGGTGTCTCCCTCTGCCCCCAGTGGAGAAATAGTCTCGGATGAGGATTATACTCCAACTGCCATAAGCCTTACCAGCGGGTGTACGTGAATAAAGCGATGTTGACAAACACAAAGGCCTGATTTCTGACCTGTTTACAGGCCTCCCTGGCCCCTCGGCAATGATCTCCTGCCCAGGTGCTTCTGGGAGTTCCCAGAGGTGTTTCTTCCAGCTGCTCTCAAACCAGCCTGCAAGCTCTGCCCCACTGTGTCCCCTCCGTTTCCAACGCCCCTCGCTAGTGTCTGCCGACGCCTAGCTATTGGGAGTCTACATCCTTGCCAAGGCTGATCTCTCCCGAAATGGCTTCCAAAACCAAAGTCAGTGAGGGCTGGTCCCAGGCAGAGGTGGGAGGGTGCCCTCCCCACTGCCTCGCTCCTCTGGCCCTGGCGCCATGCCTCCCCAGGCTCTCACACCTGACCCCTCGCCTTTCCCCAGAGGCTCACTCCCCGCTTGAAGCCTTTGTCCTGCACGACATCTCCTACCCAGAAGCTTTAGACATAGTCATCATACTAATGACCTTTTATTTTTAAAAAGAAAAGTTATAACAAAAATATATACATCATCCATATATCCACATTTCATTTTTTTCTCAAGAAACTTTAGTTGCAAAAATGGCTGGAACATAAATGGACACAAAGGACCACAGTGACTTGCAGAAAGCAGATGAGAGGAACCGACCGTCTGGTTTTCATTCTAGAATCAGGTTCGGGTTGAAAGCTTTGGCCCGCACATTTTTCATCTCCTCCAGCACTTTTTCTGCTGTCTTCTCTGCTGGTTGTGCCTGGTCTCTCACCTCTCTGAATATCAAAGAACCAGACAAAGATACATCAGGGCACTCACAGAACACCTGAGCTTACTAATGCCTCAGTGGAGGTTTAAGGAATCGATATATATATATATATATATATATATATATATATATATATATCTCCTATCTAATAAAAGAGTAACATGCAAATTGACCATCACTCCAACATACAAGATGGCTGTCCCTTGTGGCCAAAGATGGCTGCCCCCATGTGGACACAAGATGGCCATCAGGGAAGAGCAATTGGGAGGGACCAGGCCTGCAAGGGAGGGCAGTTGTGGGCAATCAGGCCAGTGGAGGAGAGCAGTTGGGAGCAATCAAACCTGCAGGGGAGGGCAGTTAGGGGTGACCAGGCCAGCAGAGGAGGGAAGTTGGGGGTGATTGAGCCTACAAGAAAGGGCAATTGGGAGGGACCCAGGCCTGCAGGGGAGAGCAGTTGGGGGGACAAGGCCTGCAGGGGAGGGCAGTTAGGGGTGACCAGACCTACAGGGGAGAGCAGTTAGGGGTGACCAGGCCTGCAGGGGAGGGCAGTTAGGGGTGATCAGGCCTGCAGGGGAGGGCAGTTAGGGGCAAACAGTCTGGCAGGGGAGTGGTTAGAGGGAGATTAAGCTGGCAGGGGAGTAGTTGGAGGGTGATTAGGCTGGCAGGCAGAAGCAATTAGGGGCAATCAGGAAGGCAGGCAGGTGAGTAGTCCTGGATTGTGAGAGGGATGTCTTACTGCCCATGGTCAAAATGGAAAAGCAAATCTCAGTGTGGGGCATGCAGGAGATAGCCAATCAATGATTCTCTGTCATCACTGATGTTTCTATTTCTCTCTCCCTCTCCATTCCTCTCTGAAATAAAGTGTAAAATACCAAATAATATGACCTAATTAGTTTGACTCATTAGATAAAGCGTTGACCTGGGGACTAAAGGGTCCCAGGTTCGATCCAATCAAGGACACATGCCTGGGTTGTGGGTTCGATTCCCAGTGTGGGACATGCTGGAGACAGCCAATCAATGATTCTCTCTCATCATTGATGTTTCTATCTCTCTCTGCTTCTTTGAAATCAATAAAAAATATATATTAAAAAGACAAACCAATATAAATAATATGATTGAATTTTGATAAAATATATGTATATTTATTTACTTAAATAAATAAATATTTGGAGGACCATACATCAAAATGTATGTGGTAGGGTTATGTTTTTATTTTATTCTTTATATATTTTTTAGTTTTTAAAAAAATATGTTTTATTGATTTCAGATAAAGGAAGGGAAAGGGAGAGTTAGAAACATTAATGATGACAAAGAATCATTGATCAACTACTTTCTGTGCACCCCCTACTAGGGATTGGGCCCGAAAGTAGGCATATGCCCTGACCAAGCATGAACTCCTGGTTCATGGGTTGACCCTCAACCACTGAACCACACCAGCCAGGCAGTTTTTGATTATTTTTAATAATAAAAAGTATTTTTATTTTTAAACTTATGAACCATATGAACAACATGTGGTTGTGTCCATTATAAAAATACTAGAGGCCTGTTGCATGTAGAAATTCGTGCAATAGGCCTTTCTTCCCTTGGCTTCCAGCACCGGCTTTCCTCCGGCACCCGGGACCCCGGCCTTTGCTCTGGCTGGAGTCTGCTGCCTTTGTTTTCATTGCTGCGCTGCAGACTCTGGCCAGAGTCTGCCATCTTCATCTTTGCTGCAGACTCAGGAGTCTGCAGTCTTCGTCTTTGCTGTGCCAGAGTGCCACTCATGTAGATCCTTTCATCTCCCCACTCCCTCTCATAGCAGGTGTCCTGCTGCGCCAGGCCACTCGGTGCCTGGAGCAGTTGGGCAGCCGCCATCTTTCTCCTGATTGGCTGGTGGACATAGGGGAGTGATGGTTAATTTGCATGTTTCTCTTTTATTAGTGTAGATTAATCAATACCAGTTTCTTTAAGGATGATTATGTTTGCTTAGCTGGTTGGTCCCTGATGTAGAGGCAAAGGGAGACATCAACATCTGCCAAGCATCTGGTTCACATCTACCAACTAGCTTGGTGTCTTCACATTTGAGTCTTATTTAATCCTCACAACTGCCTGGGAGAGTTTGTGTTCTGCACGTTACAAATGAGGAAACTGAGACCCGGTTACCAAAGGTAAGTAACCTGGCTGGTGATCTCACATGTCATAAATGGTGGAGTTGGGACTCATATGGCTCATTTGCCTCCAGAGCCTGGAATGAAACTCCTTTCATGTGGGATGAAACTCCTTCACTATCAATAAGAAACAAACAGATCTCTGAGAGAAGCAACTGGAAAAATTGGATTCAGTTTTTAAAGGCATATTTGCTAACAGCATTTAAAAGAATGCAGTGTGCCTAAAATAAAATACACATCTAATTATCAAAAGCACAGGAAACCTCTCTCTTAAAACTTGAGATATGTGGATTCAGACAACATGACAGTTCTGTGGTTCGTGTTGGCCAAATTTTATCCAAGGCCCCCTCTTAGTAGGCATAAAAGCATCCACTTACTTCTCCTTTTTGCTGTCCCTGTGGTCCAACATAGAGAATTCCACTTCGATCATTTCTGGAGTCAACATAATTTCCATATTCTGTTCACTGAGAAGGAATAAGAAAACTGTTTTTGTTCTCAAAATAAAAGAGAGAAATACTGAATCATTTAAGAGTTAGCAACTCTTGTGGTCTTCAATGTTAGTTCTACCTACTTGTGTTGAGTCCGTGTTAAGAGAAGCAGAGGACTGATAAATTGCTTTCTACCACTGAACAATAGTAGGAGTCATTATTTATTACCAGAGTATAAAAAGCAATTTCAAAAACAGGATTACAGAATTCATGTTCTTTTCAAGTATACACGGAACATTTACCAATACTGACCATATCCTGGCCTATAAAAAAAGCCTAAATAAGTTCCAAAGATTAAAATCATTGAAGTACAATCTCTAGCCACGATGGAATTTGAACAGAATTCAATTGCAAAGAAGATAACTAAAAAAATAAATCCATAACTGTTTGAAAAATTAAACAATATGTTTGTAAATAACCTATGGGTGACAGAAGAAATTAATATATTTGGTCTGCTATCCCTTAGACTGGGAGTCAGCACGCTTTTTCTGTAAAGGGTTTGCAGGTCACACAGTCTCTTGTATAAGTATTCAACTCTGCTTTTTGTAGCATGAAAGCAATGAGAAAATACTCAAATAAATGTGTAAGGTTACGTCAAGGTGAAACTTTACTCACGGAAGCAGGGGGCAGGCCAGCTTTGGTTGTGGGCCAGTTGGCTGGCCCCTGGGCCAGAGCTTTGCAGCTTGCTGGTTACAGCCGGGCCGCTGCACAGATCAGCGGGAGCAGGGGAGGGGGCGGGGTGTGGAGGAGGCACACTCACTCCGTGAAGGGCTCTGACCTCAGAAGTAGAAAAGCTCACGTGTGCTCACAGTTCTTTGGCAAGGGCTTAGTCAAATGGATGGCTTAACTGCAGGGGAGGCGGGGAAATAATAGCTCCTAGTTTTGCCAACTCTGTTACTTTAGAAGAGGAGAATGGATTGCTTGATAGCATCCCTCTCCACCATACTTCGCTAAAGGGAAATGCTTCCAAGATCGCCAAAGGCGACGAAGGCCTCAAGGTTTGGATCCACAAACAGGAACATATTCAGCCGTGAGACAGGACTGGAGGTGGGCCCAGCAGGTTTCTGTTAAGAAAAGCACTTGCAAAAGCTGCAAAAGTTGTGGCAGTCCCATACGGTTGAGGTTAACAATTACTAAGCAGCTGCTATATGCAAATCACTATACTGCTTTGGAAACATGACCTTCCCATTAGCAGATTCCTCACCTCTAAAGCGGGGATGATAACAAGAGCTGATCCTGGAGATTAAATGGGCCAAACTGGCACCCGATCCACACTGACAGCTCAGCAAATGTGTTACTATAGTTACCACCCTCATCATTAGCGTCATCCTCTCCTTCAACTGACAACCCTCTATGAGGTGGCACTATTATTCCCATTTCAAAGGTGGGGAAACCGAGTCACAGTAGTCTTCACATCGGCAGTGAATGGAGGAGGGGTTAGCTATGTTTTGGTTTGCTGAGCGCTCCCCAATGGCTCTGCCAGCAGGACCTGTTCCGCTGATCCTCAAGCAAGTGTTCACCTGGTGGCCGCAGCCGGGGCAGGAACGCCCCCAGGCGGTGGTTTGAATAGAAGACACTTCAGCCTTCCCATTCAGACTTGGACTCCTGCTTTAGATGCCCAGGTATTGCCCAGTGTCACTGCACGTGGGCAGGTCTAAGGAAAAGTGATGCCAGGAGGTCAGCTATGTCTCAGATACTGGGCATTTCACTAACTGATTATTTATGTATAAAAATGCGTAAGTGGGCACAGTGATAGAAGATTCAAGGACAGGTTTCCACTGGCTGTTGCATGCTCATCAGTAAAATGAAACATAAGTGCCTTGGTTTCGAGCCTATGTTTTTTTAATCCAAGTCTTACCTGTCTTTTTTTCTCCCCCCCCCATGCTTTGCTTTTTATTTGTTTAATTGATTAATTAATTAATTAATTTTTATTTCTTTATTGATTATGGTATCACATAATTGTCCTCATCCCCCCATTCCCATCCCAAACCCCTCCCCATGCATGTCCCTACCCCCGTGTTGTCCTTGACCACTGGCTAGGCTCATATGCACGCACACAAGTCCTTTGGTTGATCTCTCTCCCTTATCCCCACCCTCCCCTACCTTCCCTCTGAGGTTTGACAGTGTGATTGCTGCTTCCCTGTCTCTGGGTCTGTTTTTTTGTTCATCAGTTTATGTTGCTCATTATTTCCCCTGGATGCGTGAGATCGTGTGATACAATAAATACCCTTGTAAGAACTGAAATTGAGACCAGCCATAATCTACCTGTCTTTCAAGTACTGACCCAAGTCCACACGACCACTGAAGTCTTCCAGCCCACCCGCACTGCCTCTGCTCTCCCCTCCCTGGAGCTCCCAGACACCCAATGATCAGCACATGTGAGACCTAGAGTCTGTGTATTCTCCCAAAGAATTTGGCATCTTATCTATTTAGGGGTTCGCCGGCGCGAGCCTGGTCTCATTTGGGTTGCAAGCTCAGGCATCACATGCTCTTCTGAAATCTCTCCCAGCACCAGCATAACTGGGGAAAACAGACCATGTTAGAGACAAAGGTGAAGACTGTACCGTTCCACCGTATCCAGTCTGTCCTCTTCTGGTAAGGCGCTGAGAATCGCAGGGACTTCTATAGGAAGCATGACTGAATTGAGGGAGTCACAGCTGTGGGAGAATCACACGAGCAGCCAAAGGTAAACGATCACGTTAGCGGTCTTGGGGTCTTTGCATAATTTCCTAAAGCACATTCGTTGTACCCCGCGGAGGCCTTTTCCATTCTGTCCTCCTTCGCTCCCGAAATCCCACTTACGTTTTCCTCGGGGCAACGGCAGGGGGTGTGACAGGTCCCAGGCAAATCCAAGAATATGTTGCCAAATAAGACATTTCTCAGGGTTCAGAAACAGATTTTTTTTTTTAAGAAAGAAGGGAAAGTAAGAAAAATACATATGTTCTGCTTAGCATTATAAAGAGAAACAAAGGATGGGCAAGTTAGAAGTTCTAGCTGGTTACCACAAGTTAGAAGATCTAGCTGGGAGACGGGAGGGTGACATTGTTCTGCATGCCTTTCCTGTACTTTTGAGTTTGGAAAGCACGTCAATGCTCTACATATAAAAAAAAATAACATTAAATCTAGAAAAAGAAAGAAAAGAAAAAACTCTAGACTGAAACAAATAATGTTTCGCATGAATTCTATAATCACACTGGAGGGAAAGAGGAGAGAGAGAGGGAGAAAGAGGAAGGGAGGGAAAAGGTGAAGGAAGGTGGAAAGAAGTAATCCAAACAGTTTATAAATATCGTACTTGACTATCACTGAGTAGTCGGATTATTAAGATCTCTGAATGCATAATAATCTGGCCACTCAGTGTATACTTCCTGCTTTGAATGTGGAGGGGGTAGGGGAAAACTACAAATCAATCTGAACTCTGTTGTGCTTGCTTATTAGGATGGTCACAGGTGCAGTGATTCTGAGATGAGTTTAGATGAGCTGTAACACTGAGTAAATGTGCTAGGAGCCAGGGTTCTCACAGGGAGAGAGGGAGAGAAGGAACATGCAAAAATGAGTGGGGGAAGGAAGCAATACTCTATGGATAGATAATTTATATAAGCACTGGTGTGAACTCTTGATTTCTGATATGTATACTGTATATGTACAGGTGCTTATGTGCACATGCATTCATACACATGTACACACTGTGTGTGTGTGCGCACAGTGTTTTGGTATGTACATGTATATATATATGTGTGTGTGTGTGTATTCCCTAGATATACACCTAGCTTATCTGTAGAAGAGGCCAAGAAAGAAGCCCCTCCCCCTACTCTCTCCTCCCACCCCCCAAGTCCCCATCGGGGCAATGTGTATGCGGAGCGCCCGATATTGGCTTTCCCAGGGAGTGGCTTACTGCCTGACTATGGCAGGGTGCAGGTTCTAGCTGACAGAGCACTGGGCCTCCCACCCCCCTCCGCCCCGGGGGACAGTCAGGGTGTCCTGTCCAGAAGAGGCCCAGTAGTTGCAAGCCACGACTATCTCCAAAGCAGGCAGGGCTGGGAAGACGGAATGGCAGCCACCACGTGCTTTCCCTGATGACCCGATTTTAAAGTTTTGATACTATGTTCCTCTTACTTGTTTTTTGTTAATCCTCACCTGAAGATATTTTTTTTTCCATTGCTTTTCAGAGACAGTGGGAAGGAGGGAGGGAGAGAGACATTAACTGGCTGCCTCCCGTACTAGGCCTGAATCAAACCTGAAACCCAGGTACATCCCCTTGACAGGGAATCAAACCTGCGACCCTTCAGTGCCCAGGTTGGTGCTCTGACCACTGAGCATACCAGCCAGGGCTCCTCTTACTTTTCTATGTTAATATGTTCTTCTGAAACTGAAGTAATGGCAACAACAGAGGGTGGGTGGGGGTTTTGCTCTGCTTTGCTTGTTTTAAAGCCTTAGTTGACACAGTAAATGCTGACAATGCCAAAGCAGTCCCCAAACCCCTCTGGCCATTTCACTCACCTGTCAAACCCAGGGGCCTGGGCACTGGACTAGATAACTCATTCAGTTGCTGTCGACTCTCAGATTTTATGAAAGTCCTAGAGATTCAACAAATTCTTTCTACACTCACTAAAGAGTAAAGAAACCAAGTTGAGCTGTTTTGATTATTCTGAATATCAAAACGACTTGGAATACACACTAACTACATCATACGGTTTAACAACAAACGGGTAACTCTCAGGGGGAAAAGATAAAAGGGAAACACCTCATAAGTAACAAGTAATTTATTTAAGCAAAGTTGAAGTATCATTAATGGATTTATAGGAATGTAAAAAGAAATGTCATTATTTTATAACTCCTATTAGAAATAATAATAAAAAAAAACCCTCCATCATCTAGAATCTTATATCATGAAAACCCAGGATAAGGAATATAGAATCCTCTTTTGACTTTATAATGTTACCAGTTATGGTTTATTCGGAAACAAACTGGCCTAACAGAGCACCCAGACCGGAAGCTGAAAGTAACAACTCATGGTCAGGACCTTTCTTTAATTCACGTAGAATTTGTGTTTAATTCATGGTTAAGTCAAGCCCCAGGTCACTGTGTTCTGACTGCTTTTTGAAAGAACAGCCTCGGGAGATTCCCCCCTTAGTTCTGGAGACCTGTGTGTGTGGGGGCCAGTTGGTGGGCACAGGTAGTCACCACCTCTCCCCATTCCTCATCTTGCTGAGCCAGCCTCCTGGCGGTACCCCACACCCAGCCACGTTTACGGACTGTGTGGGTCAGGTTTGAAGTGTCCTTGCCCCACAGCACAATGAGGCAGGCGCTCAGGTGGTGGCAGACAGTCGCCATCCAGTGGCAACAGGGGGACTGCAAGCTGTGGTGGGTGGGAATGGAAGGGAAAAGAGAGGAAGTTACTAAAGATGGTGCTAATGCTTCACACCATCATTTTACTTTAATCCGCACGACGGCGGGGGAGGATGCCCTCACCATGACTGTGTCACAGGCAGGGAAACTGCAAAGGGCTTCAGTAACAAGCGATGCGCCCAAGGACATCGAGCTGGTACAGCTAGCAAGCAATGGAGGCAGGTCTCTCAGACGCCAGCACGTTGTTCTCTCTACGGTGTCACTGTGTCACTGTGTCACTGCCATTATGGAGATCTCGGGCTTTGGAGATATGCTCAGTGGAGCTCAGAGAGGCTTAGTTTATTCTGAGGTGGCCGTGGTGGGTGTGGTATGAATAAATGCATAGAAAAAGAACTACTGTTTTTGGACTCCTACATGTCCTATGCTTGGTGTCATGGACTCTCCAGGTAAGGAGGAGGATAGAGACGCACTAAGGAGAAACCACAAAGGGGTGGTGTTCGGAAAATCTCTGGAAGCAAGTCTGGATTTTCCTTAATTCAGGAAAAGCTTTTCCGCAGGCGAAGAAGGAAGAAGTAAATGAAGTGTTCTGGAGTCACACATTGGATTTCAACTCAGCTGGCCCCTCCAACCCCGGGGGGCAGTGGAGGAGCTACACCTGAGGCTGCTGCGCCCTGGGTAAGCTCTCCTCCTCCTCCTAAAGGAAAATGTCAAGGCTGAGAAGGGTCTTCTCCACAAGTCCAATCCTCTCCCTCTGGGCCAGAGGGCTGGGCTCAGAGGTGTGTAGCTGAGTTACAGCCCCCCGGAGGCAGCAGTGGGCGTGGCATTCTGCTGAGGGAGAGCAACTGGACACACTCTAGGGAGGAGGGGAAGAGGGTCAGGGGGAGGAGGAGGGGAAAGAAAGTGGGGGAAGACCACCCGCTGATCCTGGTTGGTGGCAGAGCAGAGCTCGGTTTTCTTGACCGAACCCGGGGCCATGGCAGGCTCTGTCACCTTGGGGTGGGCCTCATTCTGAAGCAAGGATTTGAACATAAGGTGATAACAATCATTCCAGGATGCTGGTCAAATTTTCTCACCAACAACTTATTTAACTATGTTTATAAGGACAATGAACTAAAGATGCAAATTCAAGGGTTCGGAAGTGGGTTCTTGATCAGGCGGAGCCCTGAAGAAAAGGCAGCAGGCTTCTGGTTTGGTATCTCGGGACTTGAAGAGGTGGTGTATAAACCAATTAGAGGACAGGGATGGCTCTAAATTTCTTTGGTCCAACAATATTCTCATCTCCCCATTCTGCGCCTGGAGCTGAGCGACAGGCTGAATCGGAGCTGAGCTGTGTCTCTGTAAGATGATGACGGTGGGCCTCGCTGTGGCTCTCTCACAGGCTGTGGTGTGAGGGAAACATGGATCCTTTGGGACCGGACCGGGATGGTGTAGAAGGTTCATTTTGGCAATTTTAAAATGTGGAGAATGAACCAGGAATATTTCAGCTGAATTAAATGGATTGGTTGTTCACTTTTATTAAAATACGGCCAACTGTGACACTAGTTGTTTTTATTATTTTATTTTTTTAAAATATATTTTATTGATTTTTTCACAGAGAGGAAGGAAGAGAGATAGAGAGTTAGAAACATCGATGAGAGAGAAACATAGATCAGCTGCCTCCTGCACACCCCCTACTGGGGATGTGCCCACAACCAAGGTACATGCCCTTGACCGGAATCAAACCTGGGACCTTTCAGTTCGCAGGCTAACACTCTATCCACTGATCCAAACCGGTGTTGGCAGACACTAGTTGTTTTTAAAGTTATTTAAGACCAATTCAAAATTTGAAAAGTAGTGTACATCATCTTTTTTGGTGACTAGCTGACTTCCCTCATGAATTAAGAAAGCATCACCTGACATCGGTTGGCATGTCACGCTTTGGGACAGCAGCCTCCAAGACGGATAAGCTGAGCTTACCTCGATGTTGTCTCTGTTTTGAAGGTGTCGGGCAGAGATGAGAGGACATGGGGCTGGAATTTCTTCCAGTGCATTACTCCGGGTATAATGTCCTGGAATGGGAGCCAGCACAGGGCACGACATGTAAAGGAACTGTTTGGTGAGGCGAAGTCTAGGACGGACTTTCATTTCATTCAGTTGACTATAGTTTATGCTCAAATATTAATTCCAAAATTTATAATTTCATTCAGTTTGATTGAATTTGTATGACAACTGCTTCAGCAAAAGGCATTCGACGGTGCAGCACACAATTAACGTGGGGCCAATGGAACTCCTCCCCGCTCTCCCTCCCCCAATTCATTAGACACATCATGATCCAGCAGGCTCTGCGGGGAGGGCAGATGTGGCCTTATCATCTGTTTGGTTATTGGGACTGTGTGCTGAAGCCACAGTCAGAGAGGCTGGTGGTGCATCAAAGGGCATGTAGTCAGGGGAAGTACCTGCAAGGGCAGGGAGGTGCAGGGGTGCTACCAGGAGGGCGCCAGCTGGGATGACAGTGAGGGGGACAGGGCTGCAGAGAATAGGACTGGAGAGGCGGGCTGGTTAGGAAAGGCCTGGGGCCAGGCTAATGAGCTTGGAGCTAGTCCCACAGGCAGCAGGACCACGGAGAGGGTTCGAACTAAAAATAACGTGAGTGGAGGGATGTGCACTGAAGGAAGTTTTCTAGAGAGGCCTGACAGCACAGTGGTGGCTGCGGGGGGAGTAGAGGGAGATTCAAAAGCTTTTGGGGCAGACTGGTAGAACCCAGTGATGGTGAGATACTTGAGGGCGAAGTAGGGATCAGGGGTCACATGGGCCATTGCACAAATCACAGAACAAAAAGGTCAGGCAGGAGGAGGAGCTGTTTGAGGTGTAGTTGGCCACAGGAGGGCATCGATAATGAGTGAAAAGATCCTGAGGGCAACTCCCAAGAGATGTCACTGGATATTCAGATTGGTTATCTGGGGGAAGAAGGAATTCTTTGGAGTCTCTTCCTTAATGTGCATTTGTCATATTGGGGATAAAGAAAGAGGCAATCAGGCCATGAGGTTATGCCTGCCATGTGATGGTGTTTTCGTGGTTGAAATAGGAATAAAAATGCAGAGTGGTGTCATCTTCAAGGAAAAGAGAGTGGAATGTAAAAAAGGGCGACTTGCAGCCGGAGAGGTGGGTAAGGATGGGGCCAGAATGGTGTTGCATCTTCCCTTGGACCTCTGGAGGGCTGTGGGCATAAGAGTGCACATGGCCATCGCTGTTAGCTTTCTTGTTCCGCAGCTGTGGCTGCAAACCTTCTTTGTCTCAATTCCAGGGGTGCCCCCATCCATATTCCCTGTCCTTCCCTGCAGCCCGGGGCCAGCTCTGCCAGCGCGTGGGGACGGCATTACCGTGTGATGGAGAAACTGTTTCTGGGTGACAGGAATGCTGGACCCAACGTGGGACGCCTTGGTGTACTTGTACTTGGGGTGAGTACACAGATGGTAATCCATCGAGGTTTCTGTGTAGGTCAGAGGGTGCATCACAGCAAACAATCCTGGGTTGGGATTCTGCAGGAGAGAGAGAAAACGATTCTCCTTTTTTGACTGGCCTGAGAGCCAGGCGGAAGGCAGGCACCGCTAACGTTCTCGGGGCTTCCCCTCGCGCTGACACGGCTCCGTGGCAGCACCTTGGGGAGGAGCAGGAGAGCAGGTGCCTTCACACCGCCGTCTCCATGCCAGCTGCTCCTCAGTGTCTCTGCGGACGTCACAGCCCACGTGGCTGCCCTAAGCTCATCACACGGAAACAAGGACAACCTAAAACGGCTTAAAGTATTTGTTTCTCAGCTTGATGAATTAGGCGGCTTTATTAAATAAGCAAAGTGGTTTTAAAAAGCAAGTAAGCTTCTGGCTTTGAAAACAAAAGCAGCTTCTGAAAAACTTGAAAAGAAGGCAAAGAAGAGCATGCCATTTGCTCTATCAGGAAATGTCAACAGTTAACATGGTTTTGGTGATGGTTTTAATTGAGGAAGGCTCCATGTGGAGGCAGAATCTGGTTTTAGGGAAGATCCTGTGTTTTATTAGTTTTCCAGCAGGACTCAAGGAGGCACAGAGCAATTATACCGCAGTATGAGAGCAGAGCCTTGCAACGACTCTTCCAGGGTTTTCTAACCAAAATGCCATTCTTGTCGCCAACAACATAGCTGTTCCCCCTTTCACAGCTGTTTAATTTCAGATGTTTAAGAACTTGTAGGTTGAGATTTTGTCCCATTTGTTTGTATATTTTTCTAAAATATTTTTAAAAATCACAGCAAAAACACATGGCTTGTAGAAACCCAATCTCGTTGCCAAGAAACAAAGGTCTCCCACAACTTAAGGGAACTGCAGCCAACTGGGGAGGCAGAGAAATGGAGAAAGGGGAGCCTAGTGTGGTGCCAGCATTGAATGTTCCAGTCAAGCTGACCGGGAAGGCTGCAAGCTGCTGCAGAGGGCTAATGTGCTGCAGGGGCCAGGGAGAAGGATGGAAGAGGGCTCTTGCCTGAACTCATTTAAAATACACACACACACACACACACACACACACATATGTTTTTTAAATTTTTTTTTATTTTATTGATTTTTTTTACAGAGAGGAAGGAAGAGGGATAGAAACATCGATGAAAGAAAAACATCGATCAGCTGCCTCTTGCACACCCCCTACTGGGGATGTGCCTGCAACCAAGGTACGTGCCCTTGACCAGAATCGAACCCGGGACCTTTCAGTCCGCAGGCCAATGCTCTATCCACTGAGCTAAACCGGTTAGGTCCTGAGCTCATTTTTAAATGTAGGTGTATAGTGTTATAAATTTCTCACAAAATGTTTGTGTTATGTTTTCATTTTCATTCAGTTAAAAGTACTTTGTAATTTCTTATTTGGCCTTTTGGCTATTTTAAAGTATATAGTTTAGCTTCCAAATTCTGTGTGTGTGTGGGGGGGGGGGGAGAGGGGGTTCCTAGATATTTTTATGCTAGTTATTTCTGATTTAATCTATCCAAGTCAGAAAAAATTCTTCATTTAATTGGAATCTTTTCCATTTTATTGAACCTTGTTTGTGAGAGAGGGGTGTTTAATTCACCAACTGTAATGTGGGTTTGTCTACTTTTTCCTTTGTGGTTCAATCAGTTTTTGTTGCATCATTCTGAAGTTCTGACATTAGATATTTAGGGTTGTTGTGCCTCTTGGATGAATTGCTCCGTTACTTGGATTCCTATCCTATGCATAGCAGGCACACCCTAAGTATTAGAGGAATTAATAGATCAATAAATAACTACTGATATTTTCTAAGGAAGTTTGGTATGGCTGGAAAATCCCTTAGCTCCTCCAGACCAGAGTTCTCACTTTTAAAACAATGAGAAGATGGGAGAGGGTGGGTCTGGGGAACAAACACTGACTGTTCAGACCTTGCTGCGGGGACCCTAGGGCTTTGCAGGGATGCCCCCTCAGGAGAGCCCCTTCCCCACTGCCATCCAAGCAACCAGAACTTTATCTGTTTCACATTTTGCCTTTCTCTGTAAAATTTCAGCAGTTGAGAGGGTTCTGGTACTAAAGGAAGTTTAAAAATCACTGAGTTAAAGTGATTTTCAAGTGCAAAGTTATTCTAGTTCTAAGATTCTTTGTCTCTGAGGAGCATTCTCCTCAACCCAAAAGACAACAAGAAAATGCCTCAGCAAACACCACAGCTCTCCACAGAAAAGCAGCCCAGATCTGAGGAGGAGCCCCCAGAATGGCCAGGAGACAGGCAGGTGGCATTCCAGCTCTCCGCTAACTGGCTGGGTGACCTTGGGTGTGACCATTAGCACCTCTGCCCGCACTGTAGGTTCTCACAAAGGGGGCTTTCCCAAGTAGTGTTTGAGGTCCCTCATTCTCTGTGTGTATGTAATACAATTATTGCGTAGAACTTCATCAGATTTCTTGTCTGGGTGGGACTTGGGCAGCTGGAAATGTGAGTAGAAGAGAGAACCCATGAGGGCAGGTCACAATAAGCAGAGACCTGGTGATGGGAGGGAGGCACATAGCATTTGGCAGGGAAGTGTGTAGGGAAACAAGGACGCATGGGAATGGGGGTTATGACTGGACTCACAGTGTCAGAAGAGTAGGCTTAATTTGGTAGAAAAGGGAGCCCATGAAGACTAATGAGCAGGAAGTGGCATGGTGCGGTGCTTTCGGTGGGTGAGCATGTGCATCTACAGAAGCAGAGCAGGACAGGGAAATCTGGTAGGCAGAGGCATGAGTGTGGCAGCGATGCACTGTCCAAGCGTGGAATGGGAACCGATAGAATTTTGAGTGATGTAATTTGGGGTAATTTTACTTTCTTTTTTTGTTGTGATTTTTATTTCTCTCTTTTTTAAACATTATGTGTGTGTGCATGTATATACATATAATCTATAATAATGAAAGTGTAATATGCTAATTAGACCAGACAGCCAAATGTCCTTCCTTCCAGACATCCTTCTGGATGAACTTCCGGACAAAGCTGGGGCTGCGAGGGCTGAGTCCCTTGCACGAATTTCATGCATCAAGCCTCTAGTGTATTATATGATATATAATTAGAAAAGATCACAAAGCTATTGTCATAAAAATAAATGCTAGGATTATTAAAAGACAGAAGCATTGATATTCTCCAATCGAGCAATTTTGAAGATGACATATTATTTAAATCTTGAAATTCCAAAGAGGTAAAAATATTCCCAATTAATACACCTATTTTCTTATAAAATAACTGCTGAAATAAAGGAACACGGAATACAAGGCTTCTTCCAATGGGCACTTACAAAGATGTAAAGTGGGTCGTAATCTGGAGACGCAACTAAGGCCTCGGGTGGTTTCATGTTCAAGATGGAGATCTTGCCAGGGGACTGAGGGGTGACGTCCTGCTTTGGCAGGGCTATCACAGTGGTGGCTTCATCCTGTGCGAGGACCGAGAGCGGTGTTAGCCTTGATGCTGGGACAAGAGGGGAATGTGAGGGCAGTTCCCGAAGGGGGGCCGTGTTACCTCAGCTCCTTGCTTCAGGGGCCGAGCAAGCTTTTGAGGCCTGTAACTTGTTGAAGACATCTGGACAGAGAATGGCTGGTACCCCCTCATTTTGTACATTTGAGGAACCTGCGGGTGAAACAAGATGACTGATTCAATATCCTTAAAAGTCTGTGACCATTTAATGGAGCCTACTCTCAACAATAACCATTCTGAGCTGCCTGGGAGTAAAAGAAAACAAGCTCCATGCTGTTGCCACGAGACTGTGGCAAAGGTTCATTTGACTGTGCTGGAGTGACTGGATGCCAGTCCAGGTGCCAGCACACAGGGCCACCCACCAGCACTCTTCAGTGCCACATGCTTAGAAATGCCTCGAATACTGGTTAGTAATTACAAATATTTATATTTTCCGGTAGGATTAAAAATGATGGCAGAATAAGTGGATGCTGCACAGACATGCTCCCAGGAACAAACTGGAATCACAACTGAAATACAGAAAACCTTCCTGAATAATCAAAAGAAGACTTGCTGGAGAGAACCCCGATACCTGTGGACTGAAAGTGGAGACCACATAGAGACTGGTAGGAGGAGTGGAGGCATGAAAGGACTGGCTGGGCTCCCACAGACAGCAACTGAAGTTCCAGAAAGATAGCTCAGATTGGGTGGTAGGGGTTGCCACTAAGAACTCTGCAGTCTAATACTCAACCTGGGCTCCCCTAGCAGGGAGCACCAGAGCTGAGAAAGGTACTCACATGATACCTGGCTGTGAAAAGCAGCAGGGTTGCTGTCTGCCAGGGAGAGGCAGCTAGAAATTCAGACACCCTTTAAAGGGCCAGTGCATAAAATTCCCTGTAAAGCCAGCCACCCACCTTGTGCTCCAGCAAAGGGAGGGCAGAGTGTGTTAGAACTGTGTGAGCAGAAGCCAGGATCAGGGGCTCTGGGGTTAGAGTTCAGAAGGCAGGCATCCTGGTTTCCTGTGCTGTCATTCCCTTATGCTGCAGAGGTCATCTTTCCCACATAGACATTTGTTATATAGGAGGCCTTGCCTGTGGGAAGACAGTTGATCCATCCTATTGGAAAACACCTTTCCTTACAGTGAAGAATCAGAAAACTTGAATAGGCCAATAACAACTGATGAAATAGAAGCAGTAATAAAAAAAAAAAAAAAAAACTTCCAGCAAACAAAAGTCCTGGTCTGATGGCTTCACAGAAGAGTTTTTCTATACATTCAATAAGGAACTAACACCTAGCCTCCTCAAACTATTCCAAAAAATCCAAGAGGAAGAAATACTTCCAATCTTGTTTTATGAGAACAGCATTACCCTAATTCCAAAGCCAAATAAAGATACTACAAAGAAAGAGAATTGAAGGCCAATATCTCTGATGATTGTAGATGCTAAAATCCTCAACAAAATATTAACAAATTGGATTCCAGAAATGTATTAAATGGATCATACGCCATGATCAAGTGGGATTTATTCAAGGAATCAAGGCTGATACAATATTCACAAGTCAATAAACACCATACATCACACAAACAAATTGAAAGACAAAAACCACATGATATATCAATAGATGCAGAAAAAGAATTCGACAAAATCCAACAGCCATTTTTTATAAACACTTTCAGCAAAGTGGGGATAGAGGAGCATATCTTAACCCAATAAAGGCCATATATGACAAACCTACAGCGAACATCAGACTCAATGCCCCAAAACTAAAACTATTTCCCATAAGAACAAGAACAAGACAGAGATGTCTGCTTCCCTCACTCTCATTCAACATAGTACTGGAAGTTCTAGCTCCAGTGATCAGACAAGAAGAAAACATAAAAGGTATCCAAATTGGAAAGGAGGAAGTAAAACTCTCATTATTCACAGATGACATGATATTGTACATAGATAACCCTAAAGACTACACCAAAAAACCACCAGGTTTAGTAAATGAATTTGGCAATGTAGCGGGATACAAAATCAATACATCAAAATCTATGGCTTTTTTTTTATACAACAATAATGAATTCTCAGAAAGAGAAACTAAACAAAGAATCCCATTTACCATTTACCATTGCAACAAAAATATTAAGATACTTAGTAATAAACTTAACCAAGGAGGCAAAAGACTTGTACTTGGAAAACTACAGGACGTTGAAAAAAGAGATAGGAGAAGTTATAAACAAGTTGAAGAATTATACTGTGTTCATGGATTGGTAAAATCAACATCATTAAAATGTCCATCCTACCCAAGGCATTCTAAAGATTTAATGCAATTCCTATTAAAATACCAACAGTATATTTCACAGTTCTAGAACAAATATTCCAAAAATTTATATGAAATCAAAAAAGACCTTGAATACAGCAATCTTGAGAAAGAAAAACAATGTTGGAGGAATCACAACACTAGATATCAACTTATACTACAAACCACTATAAGCTAAACAGCCTGGTACTGGCACAATAATAGGCATATTGATCAATGGAACAGAACAGAAACCCCAGAAATAGACCCAAGGCATTATGCTCAATTAATATTTGACAAAGGAGTCAAGAACATACAACAGAGTCAAGAAAGTCTATTGAATAAATGTGTTGGGAAAATCAAACAGGTTCATGAAAGAAAATGAAAATAGACTTCAAACTTACACCATACACAAGAATAAACTAAAAATGGATTAAAAGAATTAAATGTATAATAAGTCGGAAAACCATAGGCAGCAAAATCTCAGACAACTCTCATAGCAATATGTTTATGGATACATCTCCTAGGGCAAAGGAAACTAAGGAGAAAATAAATAAATGGAACTACATCAAAATAAAACCTTCTGTACAGCAAAATAAACCATCAACAAAACGAAAAGGGACCCCACTGCATAGAAGAACATATTTGGCAAAGATAGATCTGATAAAGGGTTAATAACCAAAATATATGAGGAACTCATACAATTTAAAAGGAAGACAAACAATCCAATTAAAAAATGGGCAAAGGGCCGGGACCGGTTTGGCTCAATGGATAGAGCGTCGGCTTGGGGACTGAAGGGACCCGGGTTCGATTCCGGTCAAGGGCATGTACCTTGGTTGCGGGCATATCCCCAGTAGGGGGTGTGCAGGAGGCAGCTGATCGATGACTCTCTCTCATCGATGTTTCTAACTCTCTGTCACTCTCTTCACTCTCTCTTCCTCTCTGTACAAAATCAATAAAATATATTTAAAAAAAAATGGGCAAAGGACCTAAATAGATACTTCTCCAAAGTGGACATTCAGATGGCTAAGAGACTTTGGGCATTTGGGAAAAATGCTCAAAGTCACTGATCATCATAGAAATACAAATTAAGACAACAATGAGGTACCATCTCACACCTGTCAGAATGGCTATCATCAACAAATCAACAAACAACAAGTGCTGGTGAGGATGCAGAGAAAAAGGAACCCTCCTGCACTGCTGGTGGGAATGCAGACTGATGCAACCACTATGAAAAACAGTATGGAGTTTCCTCAAAAAATTAAAAATGGAACTCCTATTTGACTCAATAATCACACTTCTAGGAATATCTCAAGAAATAAGAAACACCAATCATAAAAAAGGTTTGCACCCTATGTTCATAGCAGCACAATTTACAATGGCTAAGATGTGGAAACAGCCCAAGTGCCCATCAATAGATGAGTGGATAAAAAAGCTGTGGTACATTTATACTAATCCGCAGTGAAAAAGAAGAATCTCTTACTCTTTGAGTCATAATGAAGGGACCTGGAGGATATCATGCTAAGCGAAATAAGTCAGTCAGAGAAAGATAAGTATCACATGATCACACTCATCTGTGGAATCTAAGTAACAAAATAAACTGATGAATGGAGTGGATCCAGAGATACAGAAGCAGGGAAGTGGGGAACCTTAGAAGAAAGATGGGGGGTGGTGGGAGGGTGTGAGGAAATCAACTAAGAACCTTATATGAATATATGTATGGTCTATGGCCCAGACAGTGGGGCAGTGAGGGCCTGGGGTGGGGGTTGATGGCGGGCTGAATGGGGTTAATGGGGAAAAAAAGAGAAATATGTAATACTTTCAACTAATTCTTTAGTTTAAAAAATAAAAATATTTACATTTTCAAAAGCAGAAGTGGTCACATATACTCAGGGAGGACTGACTAACTTTGTTCACCTCATCTTGTGTGTTTTTTCTTAAAGTTTCTAATCTGTGTGTCTTTATGTATGCATAATATATGGTATTTCCACAGAATAAGGAAGGATCCTAGATCCCGTAAGCCACATCAGGAAAACAGAGTCTGTTAACCTCACACATACCATAAAATGACAGCAGGAAAGTACACATAGCATGTGACACAGTATAATTCATAGTAAAACAAGCTATTAAAATAACGCTATTCAAATGTTCTGTTCTAGTCGTGAGAAATCTAAGTAAGGATGCCAGGAGATAGGTCTGACCTGCAGGTTGAAGAAGGAATGATGGTGCTTGACTTGGACGTCTAAAGGTTTAATTGGGACAGGTCCAAGGCCGAGAGGATCCTGAAAGGGGAAAATGCAAGCAACTGACACATGATCACACTGGGCAAAGGTGGCTGTGTTTCTAGCCCTTACACTTTGAAGATTAAATGAACAGTTCCATTCTTAAAGTATCCCTTCCCACAACCACAGTCGTTACTGCATGTGTGGGGCCTACAGGTGGCCTTGCCCTCGGCGCCAATCCCCTCCCCCCATCTCTTAGTAGAAGTGATTCTTCATTTTCATTTTCTACTGTCATGGATGCTGCAATGTGCCACCCAGAATCACCTTTAGGCTTGAAGGTTTCAGTCCCCCAGTTTCTAGGAGACCAGTTCATACCAACAACTCTCTGGGGCCAGCCCTTTTCAGGAGGTGCCCTGGCTGCAGGAGCAGCCTCAGTGAAGACATGTGCCCCTCTGAGGGCAGCCCACCTCCAATGACAAGCCTACATGCAGGGCCCTCTCACCCTGTCTCAGTATCAGAGCTCCTCATGAATTCAGCTGAGGCCTTTGACACAAAGGTCTGCATACTGCTTCTCTCTGTCCACTCCCACTCCCATTCTGTCCACCCCACTCCCACTCTGTCCACTCCCACCACCCTTCCACAGCTGCTAATCCCTAGAGCATTACCCAATCAACTTCCTGCTGGCCAAGCTGCCTCAGACACCTAGAGAATCTGAAACAGTGCCTGCATTACTTAGCATGATGCAATGTTTATATGCCATCAATTATAAGACCCTTCCCAATTTCAAAGATAATAAATATTTTCAAAAATATATTTTTATTTATTTTAGAGAAGAAGGGAGAGAGAGAAAGGGAGAGAGAGAGAGAGAGAGAGAGAGAGAGAGAGAGAGAGAGAGAGAGAGAGAGAGAGAGAGAGAGAGAGAGAGACATCAATAATGAGAGATAATCATTGATCGGCTGTCTCCTGCACATCCCACACTGGGGATTGAGCCCAATACCCAGGATTGAGCCCTGACTGGGAATTAAACTGTGACTCCTGGTTCCTACGTTGATGCTCAACCACTGAGCCACATTGGCTGGGCAAAGATGCTAAATATTTTAAAAGTTATTTCAAAATTGATAAAATAGAGTATTTGTAAAATGAGTGTGAAAACTCTTTAAAGGCAGGAATGCTGAGCAGTCTGCTTCTCATCAACTCTGAGCAGCAGAGAAGCTTTTGTAGAACTAATTAAAGCACCAAATGAAATGCCTAAGCTTTGAACTGCTCAAAAGGAATGTGCCGGGCTCCACAGCGCAGTGGCCATCTCTGCCCTCAATTCTTAGGTGTCAGATATTTACTCTTGCTGGAAAAATCACAGATTTTTTCCCACTAGGAACAATATATTCTAATCTTTTAAGTCATTTAATTTCTAATGCAGAAAATACATGGAATTTCTAAAGTCAGTCCTGCAATGCTTAACACACATTATAGGATGTGAATGGCAAGTTTATTCTTTGAAACTAATTTTATTGATTGATTGATTGATTGATTTTTTTTTAGCACATGCACTTTCAATATCAACTTAAACACACTTTCTATTGCCAACTATGTGAACACGAGCAACGTTTTATTTCTGGCTATGTCCCTCGGCCTCAGTGTCCTGCTCCTCTGTAAGATGATATGCAACACATAGATTTGTTGAAGATTAAGAGTTGATACAACTGAAGCCCTTAGGACACAACCTCACTCATGGTGGATGCAATGGAGGGCTGTCATTTTTATTATAATGCATCATGGTGCCCATTCGCCAAGAGGGTTAAAATACCACACCTCATGCCAGGAAAAGGGGAGTGGGAGGAGAGAGAGAGAGAGAGAGAGAGAGAGAGAGAGAGAGAGAGAGAGAGAGAGAGAGGAGGGGAAGGGGAATTGTGAGCCTGATGGGTTAGACTGTGGCATTCTGGGCCGTCCTTCTGGCCTCTCCATTGCTCACGCAGCAGAAGGGCTCAGCTGAGCAGGACCTGCCTTCCGGGCCAGGCCAGGTCCTCTGGGTTTCTCCGTCTGCCCATCTGCTCTCAGGCCTGAGCCTGGGCTGTCAAGCTCTGCTCAATGCTCTTGCTGGGCCCCAGGCTGGAAAGGGCCAGCCCGGCTCTCAGCAGCTCTGCATAGGCGTGCCAGATGTCAGGCCGCAGCAGTACATGGTCCCTGGTTTCCCTGTGGCTACAGTTCCCCGGGCACAGGTCTCCTGTGGGAGCCTCTCGGAGGAGGCACAGGGACTGAGACAGTGACAGAGCCTGCCTTGGTGTCTGCAGAACAACCCTCTGACCCAGCCCGGGCCCTCCCCGCCCAGCAGCACCCACCAGCTCATCGAAGCCCTGGGGAGGACTGTAGGAGGGGAAGGCGAAGGGCAGCACGTGCTTGGGTGACACAGAGACTGGGCTGAGATGATTGTCTTGACTGGACAGCAGAAAGAATTTGGAGACAGTCTTGTCTAGGAGGGAAAAACAAAACAGTGCTTTTGGAGCGATTTCCCAAGGTATTTTTATGTAAAGCCACCATCTTCATCTGCTTATTTGTACCTGCCTTGTGCCATTTCAATCACAGTATCTATGTGTGTACATATTTACTCCCATTTTTAGTGTCTCCTTTGTCCTTTACCTCCATCCCGCTCCAATTTATAAAAAAACGTTATTTTATGTTCACTTCATTTTCGGGGAGGGCAGCCTGAGCCGGGTTCAGGGGCTTGGGCTCGGGAGGGAGGAGGGCTGCAGAGACCAGGCCTGCTGTGAGTCTGCACCTGAGCCACAGATGGGCAGCACCTTTTCTAGAAGGAGGTGGTGAGATGGCTGTTGGGCTCCTAGAGCTACTGAGGATGGGCCTCCAACAGCCCCAGACCACCTGTGGATTGGAATTTTTTTTAAATAACAAAAATAATATGAGGTAAAACACTCTGTGAGATAAAACCAGACCCATGCAGTCAGTCAGCAAGTGTAAGTGTTGACTGTCCCGGTCTCTTGTGAGCTTACATGGTACAGGGGCTTTGCGGAGTGATTAAGTTAAGGGTCTTGAATGAGATGGGGAGATTGTCCTGGGGGATCCGGGTGGGCCCAAAGCAATCACAGGATCCATGAAAGAGGGAGATAAGAGGGTCAGAGTCAGAGAAGAAGACATGAGTGATGACAGAGGCAAGAGGTCAGTGACTTGAGGAAATGGCCAGGACCAAGGCGTGCAGGTGGCCTCCTGAAGCCGGGAAAGGCCTGGAACACATCCTCCACTGGAGCCTCAGGGACCCCGCCCTGCGGATCCCTGATTTTAAATTTCTGACCTCCAGAACCCTGTGATCATAATTGTGTGTTGTTCTGAGCCACAAGTTGGTGGTGGTTTGTTTAGCAGCCATAGAAAACACACATGTGATTTATGAAAATATCGTATTTCTATGCAGCCAACTTCATTGTAAAGAAACCTCATGCTGTGGGGATGGCTGGTCGAAGCATCGCTGACTCCCCAGCTGCATCTCACCATGTGCTATGGACTGTCTGTTATGCCTGAACCTCTTCAGTAAGGTCTCTCTATCCATGGTACGCATGATGTCCAGCATGTTAAGTAATCGTCGGTGAACCATGATCTAGAATTAGAAAGAATAAGGGTTTCAAATGAGTAGTTGATGCATGCTCATTTTTATTGTTTAATTTAATTCACTTTCCCCAGCCACAGCGAAGGGCTAAGGCCACGGCTGTCAGTCAGAATTCACCAGGAGAATGGCAAGCTGCTGCCTGAGATGGAGGTCGGGGACTTCAACGTCAGGGTGTTGCTGACTCCCTGAACACAGACAAGATCAGGTTGCCATCTGCCTTGTCTTACCCAGTGTCCGAGACTCCGTTTCCCCGTTTCCAGAGTGGAAGCAATGACTGCTTCTACATTCCTTTCCCCCAGTGTATCTGAGTAGTAAATGCTCCCCCACAGCTGAAGGACAAACTGAATGGACAATTCTGCAGAAACGGGGCTGTGGAATATGGGCAATGCTAACTGTACTCTGCTGTGCTTTGACTTCAGAGCGGATGCGCGCAAATCAGTCCTAGTTATTGGAATGATTGTTCATTCCATAACCAACACTACTTTCCATCCTGTGAAAATTCTTTCTTTTAACACAGGCGTAGGGACCTTTTTTCTGCCAAGGGCCATTGGATATTTGTAACAAAATTCATAGGCCATACAAAATTATGAACTTAAAGATTAGCCTGCTATGTTTGGTCAAACATGGAATTAACTCACCCCTAATGCCTTGGCAGGGCCAGACCAAATGATTTCCTGGGCCTTATACAGTCCGCGGGTGCACATTCCCCACTGCTGATTTAATAGATATCATGAAGTGGCTACTCTGTGGCCAGTTCTGTGCAAGGTATTGGAGATACGGTGGGAACAAACAAATATTAGCCTGTTCAGAGGTGATGGTCCAAGTGTGTGTGTGTGTGTGTGTATTGGGGAGTGGGGTGTGGAATGGATGACAGTGAACACTTAAACAAGATCAACACCGTGAAGAAAATGAGAGTAAATCCATGAAAACATGAGTGGGGGCTGGGGAGGGAGTGGTCTGACCATTATGCAAGAATAATTAGGGAAGGCTACTCTGAGAGGGTTGATCTCAGACTTGAATGATAAGGAAACAATGATCCTGAGAAGAAAGTTCTAAGCAGAGGATCCAGTGAGTACAAAGATCCTTATCAAGGAACAAAGGAGACATGTTGAAGAGACAAAGAGAAATCCAGCATGACCTTGTAGCCTTGATAATAACTGTGCAATAGATTATTTTATTTTTTTAATTGAATTTATTGGTTCACAAAACATACAAGTTTCAAGAGTACAACTCAACTATACATCATCTGCACATGACCTATAGCAAAGTCTCTGTTCCTGTTTCCCTCCACCTTTGCCCCCCTCCACCTAACTCCCACCACCTGTTCCCCCCTGGCTATTACCACACTGTTCTCTCTCTCTCTCCATATATATATATATATATATATATATATATATATATATATATATATATATATAAAACTTTGTGTGTTTTTTTTGGCTTAATCCCTTCACTTTCTTTCATCCAGCCTCCCCTCCCTATCTCCTCTGACAGCTGTCAGTGTGTTCCAAGTATCCGTGCCTCTGCTTCTATTTTGTTCATCAGTTTATTTTGTTCATTAGAATCTACATATAA
The DNA here is from genome assembly GCA_963693515.1 of Pipistrellus nathusii. Lineage (NCBI taxonomy): Eukaryota > Metazoa > Chordata > Mammalia > Chiroptera > Vespertilionidae > Pipistrellus > Pipistrellus nathusii. The sequence goes on along the minus strand of OY882865.1, from coordinate 76,868,830 downwards.
GCGAGATCACATGGTATTTGCCTTTCTCTGGCTTATTTTGCTTAGCATTATAACTTCAAGGTCCTTCCATGCTGTTGTCAAAGGTAATATTTCCTTCTTTTTTACAGTTGAGTAGTATTCTATTGTGTAAAATACTGCAGCTTTTAAATTTTATTTTAAATTGTATTTTATTGTTTAAAGTATTACAAATAGTAGTACATTTGTCTCTTCCCCCCATTGACCTTCCCTAGGCCTCCCCTACCTACCAGCACTTGCCCCCTCCCCCCACCCCCCACCTCCAGTGTCTTTGGTTATGCTTATATGCATGCATACAAGTCCTCGGTTGATCTTTTACCATCCCCCAACCATCCCTGCCTTCCTGCTGTAGTTTGACAGACTGTTCGATGCTTCTTTGCCTCTTTATCTTTTTATTCATCAATTTATAATGTTCTTTATATTCCACAAATGAATGAGATCATGTGGTATTTATCTTTCTCTGACTGGCTTATTTCACTTAGTACAATGCTCTCCAGTTCCATCCTTGTTGTTGCAAATGGTAAGATTTCCTTCTTTTTTACAGAAGCGTAATATTCCATTGTGTAGATGTACCACAGTTTTCTAATCTACTCATCTGCTGATGGGCACTTAGGCTGTTTCCAAATCTTAGCTATTATAAATTGTGCTGCTATGAACATAGGGATGCATATATCCTTTCTGATTGGTGTTTCTGGTTTCTTGGGATATAATCCTAGAAGTGGGATCACTGGGTCAAGTGAGAGTTACATTTTTAATTTTTTGAGAAATTTCCATACTATTTTCCACAGTGGTTGCACCAGTCTGCATTCCCACCAGCAGTGCAAAAGGATTCATTTTTCTCCGCATCCTGGCTAGCACTTGTTGTTTGTTGATGATAGCCATTCTGACAGGTGTGATATGGTACCTCAGTGTTGTTTTGATTTGCATCTCTTGTATGATTAGTGAATTTGAGCATGTTTTCATAATCATAAGTCTCTCAGCCTTCTGTATGCCCTCTTTTGAAAAATGTCTATTTAGATCCTTTGCCCATTTTTTTTAATTGGATGGTTTATATTCCTTTTGTTAAGTTATATGAGTTAACTGAAAATTTGGAGATTAAATCCTTATCTAAGACCACATTGGCAAATATCTTCTCTCATGAAGTGGGCTTCCTTATTGTTTTGTTGATGGTTTCTTTTGCTGTGCAGAAGCTTTTTATTTTGATGTAGTCCCATTTGTTTATTTTCTCCTTAGTTTCCATTGCCCTAGGAGCTGTATCAGTAAAGATATTGCTACAAAAGACATCCTAAATAGAACTGAAGGCATATCTTTAAAAGGTCCAGGTCTCCCTGAGGTCCGCCTTCACTTATCAGTTACTCTGCCACTCCCTGAGGTTGCCTGGTCTTCCTCCAGTGCCTTCTGAAGGAGGAATATAGAGTAGACCTCGGCTGACTGTGACCCACAGACCCTTCCACACGTCATGAGCTTGGTAGGGCACCTTGGCTGGGGTCTGGAAGATGGGGCTAGTAGGTACCCTACTTGGGGTTGCTTGGTCAGGCACTCAATGAGAGGAAAGTTACCCCTACTCTAGAGCCATACCACACAGCCTTTGCCAGTTTCTGAGCTTCAGGTTCAGGCTGAATGCAGCCAGTTGTCCCCTCTGCAGGAGCAAACTCAGCAGGGTGGAGCCTCAGGACTCCAGAAGACAGATCATCAGGGTCTCCTGTTGGGAATGGTGTTTGTGGAGATCACAGGAGGGGGCCAAGCATTTTGTCCAGGTCCCAGACAATAGCCTCTGAGGGACACACACTTGGAATATCCCAGCTCTAAGCTCAGAAGGGCAGGGCCAGGGGCTGCTAGAGAGGCAGGTCAAGTGAGTCTCATTGTGGCAACAGTGTAGGCTCAGCTAGCAGGGGAGATAGGAGTGGCCCCCATGATGTAGTCACTGCACCCAGCTCCCCCCTGTCAGATTCCCAGATGAAATTCTTCCCAGGAGATGTGCTCCAAAAATCCCAGCTCTGTGGCACTCTGATCTCCCTGCAGGACTGAACTCAGCAGGGTGGGGCCACAGGGAGTGGAAAGGCTGCTGCAATGGCCCAGGTGGAAGATGATGTGGCTATTACTGAGCTGGGGTGAAGGCCAGAAGTCATCATATTGGGACTATATTTACATTGAACTGATAGTACTTGCTGGGAGTGTGAGAAGGATGAGCCATTACTCAAGCAAAACACATAATTGTTGACAATATATATATTTTTTTACCCTGGTGGACTTGTTCCGAATGGATTAGGGTGGTCCCACTGGTGGGAAGCCAGCCCAGCCTGTCCCTTGCTGCTGTTCATCCATTGGCAACAGCTGTGCTCCCTCCCTCAGAGCACAGCATTGTGCTGCCTCCTTCCACCACGTTCTTTCCCACATTGAGCACCTGTGGCCACCTATGTTCTGCCTCAGCAGGGACTCTGGCTCTCAAGGGCCTTAGAGGATAGTGAGTAGGTCACCAATGCAGTGAGCTCTGCTGCTCTTGGCCTAGATCAGTGGTTCTCAACCTTTCTAATGCTGCGACCCTTTAATACAGCTCCTCATGTTGTGGTGACCCCCAACCATAAAATTATTTTCATGGCTACTTCATAACTGTAATTTTGCTACTGTTATGAATTGTAATATAAATATCTGTGTTTTCTGCTGGTCTCAAGTGACCCTAAGAACCACTGGCCTACACTGTCATCAGTTGAGGCAGAAAACACTACTTGAAAGAGGATCTATTCCATAAACTTTCAGAGTCCCTTACGAGTATATACTCATTTAATCTTCACACTAACCCTATGAGACAGCTCTTATTGCTATCCTCAGTTGCAGATGAGGAGACTGAGGCACAGAGATAATGTAACTTGTCCAAGACCAGAAGGCTATGAGAAGTAGCCGCAAGAATTAAGGGTGGGCAGCCCTGGCTTCAGAGTCCAAGTCTTAACCACTGCTCTCCCCTGCTTGAGGAGGAGCTCTGCCCCTCACCCCCTGCAAACCAGCCACATTTGAGTGACAGGGTCAAGAGAGCTACAGGCAGCATAAGATACAAGAAGTAACAGGAGGACTGCTGGGTGTTGAAGCTCACAGGGACTCTTTCTCAGAGGAAAGGTAGACTTGAGTTGGCCCAAAGGACAGGTGACAGGTGTAGACAGATGAAGGGGAGATGGAATGGCATGTCAGTTGAAGGGCAAGGAGCAGAAATACAGGTAATAGTAGGGAATAAGTTTGGAAGATGAGGACTGAAACAACATAGAGAACAGGGTACAGCTGGGGAGGTGTGCCTGTAGCCAGACCAGGGACCCACCTTATACCCTTTACTGGCATTAGAGGATAAGTCTTCATTATATTCTGACCCTAGGAAGCCATTGAGGGCTAGCAATGTGGCAGGTGGAAGGCCATTGTGAGGGGAAAGAAGCTAGAGCAACAAGAGGATTGTTATGAAGGGGGAGCCATGAGCCTGAATGGTAGAGACAAGAGTCCACAGGAATTCTCCATTGTTCTCCCCAGAAAGTGCTGATCAATATCCCACTGTCCTAGAGTTACCATATGATCTAGAAACACACTCTCTCTCTCTCTCTCTCTCTCTCTCTCTCTCTCTCTCTCTATATATATATATATATATATATATATATATATATATATATCCCAAGAGAATTGAAAACATATGTCCATAAAACTGTACACAAATGTTAACAGCATTATCATTCATAATAACCCAAAGTGAGAACAACTAAATATTTCAATTGGTGAATGATAAGATGTGGACTACCCATCTAATGGGACAGTATCCTATATACCAGGTAAATATAAATATATAAAAGGCTAATAAGCAAATAGACCCAACAGAGGAACGACTGGTCGCTATGACGCTCACTGACCACCATGGGCGGACTCTCAATGAAGGAGCTGCCCCCTGGTGGTCAGTGTGCTCCCACAGGGGGAGCACTGCTCAGCCAGAAGCTGGGCTCAAGGCTGGCGAGTGCAGTGGAGGTGGTGGGAGGCTCTCTTGCCTCCACAGCAGTTAGACATCCCCCGAGGGCTCCCAGACTGTGAGAGGACACAGGCTGGACTCAGGACCCTGCCCCTTTGAGGGCATGATTTCATGCACTGGGCCTCTTGTTCAACCACAAAGAGGAACGAAGTGCTCATATATGTTATCACATGGATGAGCCTTGAAAACGCGTTAAGGAGAAGCCAGTTGCCAAGGGGCATGCATTGTATGATTCCATTTATATGAAATGTCCAGAAGAGGCAAATCCACAAAGATAGAAAGTAGATTAGTGGTTGCCAGATCTGGGGGATGGAGAGTGACCGCTAATGGAACAGGTGCCTTTCTGTGGTGATAAAAATGTTCTAAAATTAGATAGTGGTGATAGCTGTAGATCTCTGTGAATAGACTAAAATCTACTGGGTTGTACACTTTATAAGGTTAAATTTTATGACATGCAAATTATATCTCAATAAAGAAGGTACAAACGAACTCAGTGTTTGACTTTCTTATGCTAATGACTACACAAATTAAAATTTCAATCTGGTGCTGAGACATACCTTGCGTGCTGCTTGCTGAAACCGTCTCTGTGCCCTGAACCTGCTGACCCAAGTATTATTGATAAGTGGATCAAAATCTGGTTCAAAATCCTTGATTTTCTGTGAATATAAAATAAAAGCACATCTTAGAAATGTAACCCCTAATATAAGCATTTAATAAAAATGTTTGGATTTGATTCCTAGTTTACTTTTTATTTGTTCTGCTTTATAATAAGCATTTATTAAGCACTTTAGTATATGCAGCATCACAGGGAATACGTTTGGGTTGGGTCTAAAAGTGGAAGCTTTGGGCTTAAAAAAATTTATAGTCTATTTCAAGCAAACACATGTGACCTTGAGGAAGAAGAATGAAGTCAGATGTGGTGGGTGCTGGCACTGAATCCGGATGGAGAGGGGCCGACTGTATGATGTCATGGAGGATTGCCATGCTCAGCCTTCCTCCCAGCACCAGCACCAGCACCAGCACCTGCATATCAGGGCACAGGTGTGAGGTGCTGGGTGAGTGAGTGCAGAGGAAAGGGTGCCTGACGGTGTACTGAGGCCAGCCACAGCCTCAGGCACTAGGTTTTTGAACAGAGAAACAATATGAGGAAAATGTATCAGAAATGAATGTCTCACATTGCACAGGCAGTGGGCTGAAGAGGAGAGGGCAGAGGGACAGGGACACGAACAGTCTGCTGGATTAGTTGGGGTGAGATCTGAAGGTTGGGCTTGGGCATGATCCTGTAGAAGAGCTATTGGCAAGACGCGGTGGCCAGATTAAATGTGGGGGAGAAGAAAAGAGGTTGAAATAATTCAGATGTGACAAACCCAGGAAAAGAACGTGAGAATGATGAAGGTGGGGAGATTAGGAAGAATCTTTTCATTAAAAGTAAAAATTGGGGTTTAATCAGAAACTATCACATGACAGTGGATACTCAGGTGGAGGGGCTACTGTTCCCAGTTGTCATTTGAAGAAACTAAGGCATCAAGGCCCAGAGGCCTTTCCAAGGTCCCCATTCTGTGGGAGAGCTGGGACCTGAAGTCTGGCTTCTAGCTTCCACCCAGGGGAAGGCCAATGAGCAGAGGCCCAGAGACCCACGGAGGCCCCTCAGACAGCGGCATGGGGAGCAGAGGGAATGAAACGCCAAAGGAGACAGGCGGAGAAAGTGAGGGGTGGGAGGAGAAGTCAAAGCATGTGATACCATTAATTTCAAGGAAAACATTAATTATGAATTGTGCTGCTTTACTGTGAATATGTAGTAAAAGACACTCTGAAAACACTAGCATATTAAAGATTAAATATCCCTTGCTAAGAGGATTTCTTTAAAATTGTTTAGCGTTTTAAAAATAAACATTTAAAGAGCTGCCAATAATGAGATTCAAAATAAAGGAAAGCTACCCACTTCATCCAGATTGTGAACAACCCGCTTCTGGTTAATCTCCGTCTTCAGTCGCTGAAATTCCTCTTCCAAGACAGGATCTCCTCTATCTTGCTGGTTTTTTAATCACCAAAAATATAAAAATTCAATACAATTTTATTTCTTTTCAAAACTGCTAGAATCCCATCATACAATTGGTCAAATCCACCCATAAAGTTCCATTGGAAGGGGTGGTGGTATAACTAGGTTAAAGTTATCATTGTAATTGTGATAACTTTACTGTTTACGCATAGGAAATTTTTATAGAATCACAAAACTAATACCTTCTTTTTGTAACTAGAGGAAAGTGTCTAGAAATTGTTTCCAAGCCATTTAAAAGCCACAGAAAGGATTTTAAGGAACCATGTAACCACAGCACTACAGAAATTTCATTAAAATGTAATGTCCGTTTTAAGCTCCCCATAGCTGATTATCCAAGTACCAGGTTCAACAAAGGCAAAGGATGCCTCCCCTTTCCTGCATGGCAGAGGTTGAGGGGGTCTGTCCCTTCCTGGGTGTAAGTTCCCATGCCTGCTCCCCTTCTCCCCTCCCCCTGCCCCCTGCTTCCCCATTGGCATCCCTCCCCAGCTCTATTTCCCCACCTGCTCTCCTTACCACCCCCTGTTCTCCTTCCGCCACCCCCCTGCTTCCCCAGTGGCCCCTGAGCTCTCTTTCCTAGTCCCCAGAGCCCCTGGTCACTGCAGGGAAGGCTGACTGGGCTGGGATCAGTCTATACATGTCTGCCACTATGCACGCTGCAACCATTTCAGCTGTCTGTACTGTTTATTACATGTTTGATAGGTAACTTCCAAAACTAGCTAGGTTCTTAGGTATACTGTTCATAATCATTTTGGAAGTAATCTATTCTGGTCACCACAATAACACCCTATTCAGAGATAAGAGGGACACAGAATTGTCTCGGGGAGAGAGGGGTGAGCTGTCCAGCTCTAATTTGCACATATCTGGGAGTTTGAGATTGGGTATCTTAGGTTCTAAATACAGACGTTGTGGGGAGTGACCTAGATCCTCACAACCACTGACTGTAAACTAAAACAGGCAGCTAATGAAGGGATTGGCAAGCAGGTTGTTGGCTACAAGCAAGGAGAAAGATTTCCTACATCTTGAGTAAGACTCTACCTACTATGGCAAACACTTCTGAAGTCAGTCTATCCCTCTCCCATGAGCTCATCATCCTTGAGGGTTTGCGCCTTCCAGCTAGAGTGCTGACTCCCTCCACATGCTTCCACCCCCTCCCACTCTCTCTGTGCCACATGCCTCGGGCCTCCAGGGTTCCTCCCACTGGATGCAGCTGCCAGGGGAAGTCTGGGCACACTGACCGGCATCCCCGAAACACTTGCTCTCCCACTACCCTGGGCTCGCAGGGTGGCCTGCTTTCCTTCTGCCTCCCTGCTGAGGGTAGCAAGGATGCGACAGCTCCTCTCCTGCTCCCCTCAATAGCCTTTCAAGCCTCTCTCCAGGGCCTGCTCCCCACAATCTCTGCAGGGGCCTGCTTCCTATTGGGAAGACAAGACCACGAGCTCGCCTCAACAGCTCCCACTCTGCAGGCAAGCCCGCCTAGACTGCAGCCTCCTCCAGTCCTTCCTCCTGTTCAAAGACAGTCTTTCCGCCTGACCATGGCCTCTTCCCAAGCTTCTGCCGCCTTTTCCTCTGTGATGCCTCCATCACTCTTCACCCCTGTTCACCTCACCTGCTCACCTCAACTTACTTCCACCCATTCCCGAGAAGTCCAATTTGGCTTTCCCCTCCTCCGGTCTACTGGAGTCGCTGTCACTCGAGCACACAAGGACTTCCAAAAGCCACATCCAATGTGCACTCTTCAGGCCTTATGACCCTGGAATCCTCCTTGCACGTGATTGATCCCTCTGCATCTGCTTTCTCTTTGTTCTCAGGTCCCATGACCTCCCAACCACTTCTGCTCTACCTCCTTGGTCGTCCGCTGCTCTCCCCTTAAATCATGAAGTTCTCTAGAACTCGTGCCTTGAGCTACCATCTTTCTCAAGATATTTACTTTTCACAGGTCATCACAGGTGTTCTGGTGCCAATCCTACTCTATGCTGGTCACTCCTAAGTCTCTGCCTCCAGCTCAGATTTGTTCCTTCAGCTACCACCTGGATGCCCTCCAGTCACCCCAGATGTAACATAGCCCAAATTAAACTTCTCATCTTCCACTAAGCCAGCTTTGCTTCCATATTTGAGATCTCATTGAACACACGTGCACCCAGGCTGGGAACCTACGAACCTTACCCTTCATTTCTAATGTATCTACAGGTTCTAGCTCTATCACTGCACTCAGCACATTTTGTATCATCTCTTAATGGTTCTGTGCCACTTCTGGACTGACCTTCTTGAAGGCAGGGACCATCCCTTATTCACTGGCACAGAATCTTACAGACAGTGGGCATTCACTCAATGCACTGGCCAAGTGTATGTACACTTGAGTTTGTCTGTCAACCAAATGCTGCCAATTATAGCCTTATCTCTCATGTCTGTGTCACCTTCATCTTTAAAACAGTTAGAAAATATTCCATTGTGGGGTTCACAGAAAACATTTTCCATTTTGTTTTTAAAATCATGTGCAAAGGATCTGAACAACATACCAAACTAAATTTAAATGCCAACCTAATATGTGCCTTTCCTTAATGCACATTTATCAATGTAATGATTTAACATCCTTTAAAAAATAAAAAAGGAACAAATTTATTCAAATATCTGATTTGTACTTCAAACCTAGAAAGAAGATATGTTCTATATGAGAAATATATTCATATATGATAAGACACATGATTTTCCCAATCCCTCCTACCAAGTACTGCCACTGTGTGTAGCACTGAGTGTGGGAAACACACACTCCCAAGCTTAAATATATGTACTATAGTATTATGGATGAATTGTGTCTCTCCAAAATTCATATGTTCAAATCCTAACTCCTAGTCAGGATATGATATTTAAGGAGGAAATCAAGTTAAAATGAGGTCATTAGGGTAGGAGGAAATTTGGACACAGAAGGAAAACCATGTGAAGATCCAGGGAAAAGATGGCCTTCTACAAGCCAAGGAGAGAGCCATCAGGAGGAACCAATCCTGCCAACACTTTAATCTTGGTCTTCCAGCCTCCAGAACTGTGAGAACATAAATTTCTGTTGTTTAAGCTACTTGGTCTTGTATTTTGTTATAGCAGCACTAGCTGACTAATGCAATAAGTGATGATTCCATTAAGTCCTATCAATCAAGTCCAAACCCCTAGCCAAGTCCTATCACCTCTGGCCGCTGTGTGCCCTGTGCCTCAGCCAGTATGGACCGTCCTTGCTGTTCTCTGGGCCTGCCCTCCACATGACAATGCCTGTGCCACAGGGGTCTCAGGGTGCTGCACAGTCCCACAGTCCCCTCTTTACTCTCCCTTCCCCGAACCTGCAGGTGCTGACTTGGTGAGTCAGATGTGGCCTCCCACTTTCTGCCCAAGCTCTTTGAGTGACTCTGACTTGGAACTTCCATTTGAATCTGGATCTGGCATGGCTCCTAGTTATTGTCTTTGGGCCTCTCTTGCCTTCATGATCTGCAGATCTGGGTGAAATTCACACCCGGAATTCCAGCCCAAATTTCAAGCATTCCATCACTCTCAATTGAATGCCTTTGTCCTCTTTACAATATTTCAAAAACGATACCAGGTCTTAATGAAAGCTTTTCAATTAGATGAGTTCTCTCTCCTCTCTGGCTTCTGTGTCCCCCTAATACTTAGTATAGGTCTCCTGTGACACTTATAGCCAGCCCTGATTTACAGGTAACAATTAACTTGCCATCATCCTCCTCTCCTCCCAACTTAACGTTAAGTTTTCTTTCCCTGATATGGCATCTTGCCTATAGCAGGAATTCAAAATAGCTAGCGAACTACATGATATACAATTATAATAGAAGTAATTCTGACCTTGTATTTTTCGTTTGTTCTTTGCTGCTCATCAGCAAGGTCTTTTATAAATTTAAAAGCCATGTGATCTTTACCAAGGTGCACCTGCCTGGAAAGAAAAACACACACACACACACACCCTCCAGAACCCATCAGAATGAAGTCTCTCAGCTATACTCTATGATTGGAGGAGACATCATGGGGAAGAAACTTGTAGACTTAAGCAACATAATTAAGATGAACAATGTGTTCTAGAAGACAAAATTAAGCTTATCTTCTAGTGACACATGCTGAAATATTTATGAATACAAAAATCTGGTGTTTGCCCAGCTGGCATGGCTCAGTGGTTGAGCACTGACCTATGAACCAGGAGGTCAAGGTTTGATTCTGGTCAGGGCACTTGCCCGGGTTGCATACTTGATCCCCAATGTGGGGCATGCAGGAGGCAGCCAATCAATGATTTTTTCTCATCACTGATGTTTTTCTCCCTCTCTCCCTCTCCCTTCCTCTCTAAAATCAGTAAGAATATATTTTAAAAAATCTGATGTTCAACATCATTAGTTATTAAGGAAATGAAAATCAAACTACAATGATGTACCACTTCACACCCACTAGTATGGCAATGATAACGACGATGATAATGATAATGATAATAAAGACAAATAACAGGTATTGCCAGAGGTGTAGAGAAATTGGAATCTTAAACATTTCTGATGGGAATATAAAATGGTTGGCCATGCTGGCAAACTTTGGCAGCTTCACAAAATGTTAAACATAGAGTTAACACATGACCAAGTAATTCCTCTCCTTGCTCTCTGCCCATGAGAACTGAAAATATATGTTCATACAAAAACTTGTATATAAATGTTCATAGCAGCATTATTCACAATCACCAAAAAATGGAAACCATCCAAATATCAACTAATGAATGGATAAATAAAATGCAGTATGTCCATATTATGCAATATTATTCAACCATAAAAAGGAATGAAGTCCCTATAGATACTATGACATAGATGAACCTTGAAAACATGTCAAATGAAAGAAGCCAGCTGCAAAAGGCCACATATTATATGATCCCATTTATATGAAATGTCCAGAGTAGGCAAATCTATAGTGGCTGCCAGGGCCTAAGAGAGAAGGGAATGAGAATGACTGCTTAATGGGTATAGGATTTCTTTCTGGAGTAATGCAAATATTCTGGAGTTAATTAATGGTGATAGTTACACAGTGTTGTGAATATACCTAAAACCTCTGCATTCACACTTTAAAATTATTAAAATGGTGAATTTTACATTTTATGCATTTTATCACAGTTTAAAAATATCTGGTATGTAATGTATTTATCATGAAACATGGTACATGTTAAAAATAAATAGTAGCTATGATTTTACAAATGAAAGGGGGTCTAGCTGGTGTGGCCCAGTGATTGAACCAGGAGGTCACATTCAATTCCCTGTCTGGGTTGCGGGCTCGATTCCAGTGAAGGGCGTGCCAGAGGCAGCTGATCAATGATTCTTTCTCATCATTGATCTCTCTCTCTCTCTCTCTCTCTCTCTCTCTCTCTCTCTCTCTCTCTCTCTCCTTCTTTCTCTTCCTCTCTGAAATCAATAAAACTATATTTTAAAAATGGAAGGGTGTTTCTGGAGAAGTGTTTTAGATTAAAGGAGACTAAAGAAAAATGAAAACTAAATACAAATTGTATGGGCCTTGATTGGAACCTGGATCCCTCCTCTCTAAAAACAAAAACCCAGGTACAAAGGACAATAATGGGACAACTGGGTAACACTGTGTATTGGCTGATGACAATATTATTGTAACAATCTTAAATGTCCCAGAAGTGATTATGATAATGTTGGAGAATGTCTTTGTTTTCAGAAACTTCATGCTAAAGTCTTTAGGAGTGAAGATTCATGATGTCTGCAATTTACTTTCAAACGGTTCAGAAAAGTGTGTGTGTGTGTGTGTGTGTGTAAGAGAAAGTATATGCGGCATAATGTTAACAATCGGCGAACCTCCATCAACTGTATATGGGTGTTAATGGCAGGTTTAAAATTTTTCAACAAAAAAAGTTGGGAGAAACTGAATTTAGGATGTGATTTCAAACATAGAAGGAGGGACATGGCCATTGCATCATACTGATTATTATTATTTTTTTTATTTTAAAAATAATATATAGAGTGATAAAATATAGTGATTATTTTCCCCTCCCAATACTTTACAAATAATAATTTTCAGGTTTTTCTATCATGACAATGTGTTCATTTTTATAATAGGGAATTAATATTTTTAAAAATGCTCTTTGAAAATGGTGGATAGGTAAATTTGGTATGCAAATCCTCTCATAACACATCAAAATCAAAACTAACCTATAAAATAAACATCATTCAGAACTACCTGAATGCAAGCTAAACAGAAGTCCTACAACTAAGGATACAAAGAAGAACCCACATTGAAACTTATAGAAGGGGCAGAAATGTGGAATGGACTGGTCCCGCTCCTACATGTGGCAATACAAATTGGGAGGGATATCTAGGCTGCAGAAGTCCCCCCTGAGGAGTGAGTGGTCCCAGACCCACTCCAAGCCTGCCAGTCCAGTCCAGGGTTCCAGTGGCAGAAAAAGAAGTTCCCATAACTTCTGGCTGTAAAAGCCAAAGAGGACTGTGACTGAGTGAGGTGAAGGGCAGCTGGAGTCCCAGTTGTTCCTCTTAAAGGACTCATTTACAGACTTCCTTAGACTTACTCTCTCTGAGCTCTAGCACTGGGAGAGCTGCTGAAAGGGCACCAGGGACAGATGGGAGGAACTGAATTGTTTGGAATCAGGGCGAGAGCTGGAGGGTCAGCTTTCTCCAGATAGAAGTGTTGACAGAGGCCACTGTTTCTTTTCTGAGTCCCTCCCCACTGAGCTGGAAGGAGGGCACCAGCCTTGGACCTCATCAAAGCTCCACCCAACCATCTCCACCAGGGGATACACTCAGAAGGCACCAGAGCCCTGCTGAAAAGTCCTGCTCTTGGGGGTCAACCCCTGAACAGTTGGCCCTCTGCAGTGTTTGCAGACAGTGCTTACAACTGGTCAGCCTGTGGTAGATCCTCCCCATTCAAGTGCCAACAAGCAATCAAGGCTCAACTACAACAGGAGGGTATACACAGCCCACATGAGGGACCAACCTGGAATGCCAAGCTTGGATGATTGGAAAGGCTGTGTAACTGGGCCTTACAGGACACCTATGACACAAGGCCAATCTATGAAGCCCGGGAGACCTATATAACATAGAAACAAACGCAGGGAGGCAGCCATAATGAGGAGATAAAGAAAATTGTTCCAAGTGAAAGAACAGAATAAAGTTCCAGAAAAAGAACTAACCAAAATGGAGACAAGTAATCTACTAGATGCAGAGTTCAAAACAATGGTTATAAGGAAGCCCATTGAACTTAGGGGAAGAATAAATGAACTACTGAGAGCTTCAACAAAGATAAAACAAAAACAGAAGTAGAAAACATAAAAAGAATCAGTCAGAAATGAAGAATGCACTAACTGAAATGAAGAATACATTACAGGGAATCAACAGTGGAGTAGATGACGCAGAAGATCAAATCAGAGATTTAGAAGACAAGGAAGTAGAAAACATCCAATCAGAATAGAAAAAGAAAAAAAAAAAAGTGAGGATAGTATTAGGAGCCTCTGGGACAACTTTCAAGCATACCAACATTTGCACCATGGAGGTACCAAAGGAGAAAAGAGACAGGAAAAACATGTGAAAAAATAATGATGGAAAACTTTCCTAACCTCTTGAAGGTAATAGACATAGAAACATGTATCTATTGTATCTAATACGTAATACAGAGAGTGCCAAATAAGATGAACCCAAAGAGGCATGCACCAAGACACATCATAATTAAAATGCCAAAGATTAAAGAAAAGTGAGAATCTTAAAAGAGCAAGAAAAAGTTACCTACAAAGGAGCTCCCATAAGACTGTCATTTGATTCCTCAACAGAAACTTTGCAGATCAGAATAGATTGGCAAGAAATATTCAAATAATGAAAAGCAAAGACCTACAAGCAAGATTACTCTACCCAGAAAAGCTATCATTTAGAATCAAAAGACATATAAAGAGCTTTCCAGACAAGAAAAACTTAAAGGAGTTCATCACCACTTAACCACTATTACAAGAAAAGTTAAAGGACTTATTTAAGAAGAAGGGGGAAAATTAAAAATATGAATAATAAAATGGCAATAAATACATACATAACAATAATTAAATCTAAAAAACAAAAGGAAGAAACAAGAAGAACAGAAACAGAGTGGTAAAGAACATTTTGATGGTTGCCAGTGGGGTGGGAAGTTGGGTGGAAAAGGTGAAAGGGTTAAGAAGGACAAATTAGTAGTTACAGAAAAGTCATGGGGATGTAAAGTACCAGGCAGGGAATACGGTCAATAATATTGTAATAACTATGTATGGTGACAGATGGGTACTAGATTCATTGAGATGATCAGTTAGTAATGTCTAATCACTGGGTTGAATACCTGAAACTAATACAATATTGTATGTCAACTGAAATAAAAAATATTAAAACTGCTCTTCAGTTACTTGGTATACTTTCTATTTAGCTGAGGTCACATCCTGAATACAGACATTTGCTGAAGTAGAAGGTATTTCCATGATGACAAAGGGCACTTCCTCTCCCATGTAAGCAGGGTGGCTGGGTGAGGAGTGCTTAGGCAGGGGAATGGACAAGATGGCCTCTAAAAGACTCTTTCCTGGAGTCTTAATTTTTAGCTTAATGTAAGAGTTTCTGAAGTTTCTTTCAGCTGAATCTGAACACATGGAAAGGCCTGGTGTGTCCTGGTAAGAAATTGAAAAAGGGCTCCATTTTGATTGCAGGAGCACAGGCAGCAGTCTGACATCTTTTTTAAAACCTCCATCAGCAGCTCCCCCCACCCTGTACTGCTGGGCTCCCAGCAGGCCCATGGGCTCCTGGTGTGGTGAGATTGGGGGCGGTGGGGAGGAAGGCTGGGGCAGCAGCAGGCAGCAAGGAGTGTCCCCTTCTCCATGTGCACCCTGGTTCTGCCACTGTCTGGCCACACTTAGGAAAGGGCAGAGTTTGGACACATTGATTCATTCCCAAAAGTAACTTGGCTCTAAAATAGAGGGGCCAGTGGAGGGAAAGAATAATTAAAATTTTCAAGAGTTATGAACATTTCATTGTCTCATATAATAAAAGCCTTTACTTAAAACAAAGTACTGTCACTTGATACAAATAATTGCTCAATATTTACCATTTAAGATGATTTTCAATCTCTTCATGAGTGTCCTGTCTGACTTTCTGTTCAAAAAGTGCTTCCTTCATCTGTCTTGTTTTTGAAACCTCATTGCCTTGGTCCAAAACTGAAGGCAGAAGCAGACAATGATTATACCGGTAATCAAATCAGAACCATTTGCTGAGAGGAAAACACATTTCTAAATATGAAACTCAGTGACCTAATTGGGTTTTGTTGTTATTGCTCATGAATAGTAAATGCCACAAGCAATAATACTTTCCGGTTCTGCCCAGGTGCTGATTTACGGTGGGTCAGCTGGTTACCTTCTCTTAATTCTTTAATTTTCAGTTTTCCTGGTTCTTGGTTTAAAACAGTTGCCACAGCAAATGGATTTGATAAATCTACTGGAAATCTCAAGTTATGATATTCAATTTCCTGGGACCAAATCAGGAAGAAAAAGTCATTATTTTGCTTCTCTCTCACCCCTCCCGTTATGGTTAAATGGATGCCCACTTACCTTAACCTTTGGAGGTTTTATCTTCGCTGGCTGTCGGTGAAAATTTATCCGTGTCATTGACTTCTCTGCAGGAACGTCTATTTTCTTAGAAAGAATATTTAATCTTTCAAATTCTTCTAATCTATAGTTTAAAACATATTAAATTAGTATATAATCAAACAACTCAAGATTCCTTTTTTCTTCTAGTTATACCATGACTTATAGTCAGTCCATTTGTTAGTAATTGCAGGTTAATTTGGTGTGCTAAAACATTGGCCTACCAAGATAAATGCAATGTCAGTATACCGAAGGATAACCATTTATATCAAAATAGTTAACCAATGGCTGTTTTTCTTTACATTCTCAAAGAACATAACAAGTGAAAAACATGATATGCTGAAAATTGCTCTCATGGTCTAGCATAACTGATTTGTAGGCCATTGGTTTTCATTAGCTAAATTCACTACATTAAAAAATTTTACATTGATTTGTCTTTGTAGCAAAAGAATGATTAAGTCCACTGTGTGTAATAAGATCTTTCAAAAGATGATTCAGACAAATGTTTGAGATATTTTCTACAACTGAAAACTGCCTTTGGACATATGTAGATAGAGACAGTGCTGCTAGCATGTCCACGGAAACTATTAGAGTTATTTCTAAAGAGATGTAGTAGAGCTACGTTACTTTCCTAAGTGCTGCTTATGAAGCATTTCTTTAAGCAAGAATGCCTGAACACTTGTCTTACAAGATGACAGATTTCCTTGTTATTACAGATAGAAGTTAAGAATATGCTAACATTCATTCATTCCAACTGTCAACGTGCGTTTGCTGAGCACCCATTGAACAGGGCCCGTGCACAGCAGGAGCACCTAAGTAAGGTGTCCTGCAAAGCCCATGGCGTGGGAGCACCTGTCTGCTGGTGACCCACACACTGACGGGTGTGCTGTGATGTGCAGAGATGAGGCGCTTGCTTAGGAGCGAGCTGTGGCTCAGCCTCTACGTCTCTATAGAGCCGTGACATCACTTCTGCTGTAAATACAGGGGAACAACAGAAAATGAGGGTGTTACAACAGTCTCCTCAAGAAATCTAATTGCTAGTGTTGACAACAAAAATAAATGAAGGGGTCTAAGATAGTGATAAAGAGTTACATTTGGCCATGCCAAGTTTAGGACATGAGTAAGTCCATCACACACACAGTAGTGAAACAAAAAGCAACCTATGAAACTTCCAGAGAACATGGCTGCAGGGCAATTTTCTCCTTCCTGGTGAAATTTACATGCTAGTGGTCTACGTGCAATGCGGGGAGAGATGAAGGTCAAACATAGTCCTTGAAAATGTTGAGTGTGCTAAATAAGATATTAAACTAGCTGGGAAACCAAAACATGACAGTTTAGAAATAGTGTATATCAGCATTTCCATACAGTGCTCTTGTGTAGTTAAGCACATGTCTGTGGAAAGATATGTAAACAAAAATCCTACTCAAGTAATGTCTTTAGGAAGAAAACCATGATATAAATATATAATAAATCATGAAGTTTCACGTTTAATATGCCTTACGATGTAAATATGTAATCTATATCTATTCATGACAAGAAGAAGAATATCAAGGTATTTCTTTATCATTTTTGAAATATTTATAAGGGTTTTCCAAAATTAGTATTTATACTTTGGCAAATTTTCCTTGATAAAATCATGCATGCTAGGATAAAACATAATATTATCCAGATACATTGGGATATAGAAATAAGAGCTCACATTCGAATGAAAGTAGAATGTGAGCTTTTATTTTCTTCAGGAAAAATTTGTGGTGGCCTACAACCTAACCCCCTTTCACATCTGTCCTCTGACTTGAATGTTGATGGTATTTAACGCACCTGCCGTGTGGCACGTCTCCCTTTCTGCCTGATGTGGAAGCCATTGTTAGAGAGGACTTATTTCGGCTCCCTTTTTGCGGGTGTATTCAGGGTCTGGACCATTTCCCATGGGGCATTGCAGTGGACACTGCCGAGAGAGCCACTCTATACGTTACAATAGTGTACTGAAACTTTAAAAAGAATTATGTTGTTCTGGCCTCATGGGTTAAATTTTTGAGTTAATTTCTGGCCAGGAATTCAACCAGCACACCAGTAATCATCGGCGAGAGAATGTATTCCCTAGAAAGCCCCTTTATCTCAGTCAGTGCTCCCCCTCTTGGCAGAAGCAACGGCTGCTCCAGCACAGAGATAGCCTATGTATCACCATTATACTTTAAAGTGCATGTGAAGTAAGTGTTCGATGGCATTCTGTCAGAAGAAAGGAAAGCAGAGTGGAAGGAAGACTGGATTTTAAAAAGGGCTTAAGGCTAAACACACACAGCCCCCGGCTGCCATACTTTAAAGCCATGTTGGGATAGCAAGTTCCGGTGAAGACACACTCGTAGGGCTCAGAGTTGAACTGGGAAATCCTCAACTGCATTCTTACTTGTGCCATGCCGTACTGAAAGGGCGTAAACTTGACAGTCACGTTCGTCTTCCCATTAGCTGGGATTATCCCTGAGGGAGGAAATGAGGAAAAACTGATACTTTCTCTTCTGCAAAGTCCAAAGTCCATGCACACACACACACACACACACATTCTTCCCAGGATAAGCACAGGTTTCTATCCTCTTTATATAGTCTTTTCATTAAATACAGGTGAACCACCTTTTGGTGTCTTCATCGATTTTATTTCCTAACTAGAGGCCCAGTGCATGGATTCGTGCATGGGTGGGGTCCCTCAGCCTGGCCTGTGCCCTCTCACAATCCTGGACCCCTGGGGGGATGTCAGACGGCTGGTTTTGGCCTGCTCCCCGCAGGCCAGGAGGGATGTGGCAGTGCCAAAGTGGCAGGCGGCCCGGGAGGAGCCTGAGCCAGGCGGATAACGTGCTGCTCGCACTCATCCCTGCCCTGCTGCACCTGCCACGGCAGCTTGGTAGCACTGCCGCGGAGGGGGAGAGGCTCCCTCTGCTGCAGCTGCACTCGCCAGCAGTGAGCCCGGCTTAGTGGCGCTTCCCCTGTAGGAGCGCAGTGACCACCAGGGGGCAGCTCCTGCATTGACCGGCTGCCCCCTAGTAGTCAGTGAGCCTCATAGGGATTGGTCATTCTCGTCACTCTGGTCGTTCAGTTATAACAGTTGCTTAGGCTTTCATATATATAGATTACAACATAATAATTATTGGATTGTGCCAGTTACATAAATATATGCCTATCAACCAGTGTCAGTAAATCACAGATGAACTCCCAGAACTGCAATCTTTGAACTAATTACCAAATGTCAGTGTGAATGCTGGGAGCAACAAAGAAAAGCTGGGAATACACATAAATGTTTTTTGTCCACATAACACAGCTCCCTATAGTGTTGTGTAACTTGATTCTTTGCTTTAAAACTTTTACGATGGACAACTGTTCTCTTCCATGTCAAATATCCCACAGGTCTCATTCCTCCCTGTGTCTCTGTGGCCCTCAAGGCTGGAACACAGCAAGTGCTTCATACACGTGGAAAGAAAAGTGAAAGGGAGAGAGGGGAGCGGGTGGAGGGGAGGACCAATGTGTTCCATTTGAGAAGGGCTGATGCTCTGACTCACTGAAGGCTCTCCGGCTTGCTTTCCAAATGATTCCTCATGCCCTGTGCCTCAGTCTCCCCTATCCCTGCAAGGGCCTCATTCTCTCATAAGCACATTCTCTCATAAACTCCTGGCACCCCTCCTTCCCGTTTCTCTCTCCTCTGAACCTTGCACCCCCTGTGCTCCCTGAGCTTTAACCACATGGACACCCCACGCTGCCAGCTAACATTCCTAGAGCACTCACTGTACACCAGGCGCTGTTTTAGGCACTCAAGAAATAGCGATAAACAAAACAATGGATACTTGCTGAATGAGTAGATGAATCCACATGTCAATGCCAAGTTCATGAAACTCCTACTGAATCTCTCTCCATGAGGTGGAAACCCCTCTCAGCTCTGCCAGCCCTACAGGACTCCAGAGCTGAGCGAACTGCTGCCTTTCAGAGCTTACAAGCTTCTAACTAGGTTGCAAGCCCCCAAGGCAGACAACAGGCCCAAAGCTCTTTTATCTTCATGGACCCCAAGCCCAGTGCTTCAGAAACAGGTATTTGTTTCCTGAGGGCAGACATGAAAATCTTTAAATAACAGCCACTAGTGACTCCAGAGACCACCTAGGGAAGAGGTAATCAGAAGAGCTTGCTCTGTCCCTCAGCCTAGCAGTTCAGTACCTCGGCCACCCACTTGACCAGGAAACACACCCGTTTGATCTGCAATTCACCGGGGGCTTTAGGCTAAGAACAGTCTAGTGCTTCGGCTCAAGCTCATTAACGTGAAAAATAAGGACAAGCTCTGGAGCAAGAATTAATGTTTGCCTTGACCTGGCTGATTTATGTTTAGGTGCTCCAGGCCCAGCTCGAATACATAAAGCACATGGGGGGGGGGGAGGCGGGGGCGCCCTGGGCGGTCGCCTAGGCAACCGGAGTACACTCACTGCCTTTTCCATTAACAGGGACACAGTCAACAGCTTTGTTCATAGAACTGGGTCGTAGCCCATTGACAAATGTTAACAGCTACAAAGGTGTGCCAAGCTCTCATAGCTTATTGCTTGGCAAAAATTAATGGTGGAGAAACGAGAGACTGTTTCATGTTTTAAAAGTGAGAAGAGCACCCCAAAATTTACTACTTCATTTAACCGCCCCCCCCCCACCCCCCAATGATTCTGTGGCTTCCATTCAATTCAGATCATTACCCTTAACACAACCAGGGATAATGGTAATTCCAGGCAGGGAGGGTGATGAGGCAGAGACAAAGGCTAAGAAAATACCAGTTTATCAGTAAAATGAGTATTATGAAGAAAATGTAACAACACTCAGCAATTATAAATGAAGTCACCAGAAAATACCACTATTAGTATAATATATTTGCTGTGCTTACAATTGTGTAAAATGGGCATTAAATATGGGCAGTTACTAAAAGAAAAGGGAAACTAAAAAGCATATTATTTGTTAGGGCATAGGCCCAGGATGAGGATTATTTAAAAAAAAAATTATTTTCTTACATGCCCATATAGTGTTATTACAATGTTGTTATAATTTTAAAGTAACATTTTTCTTCAAAGACTCAGAAAGTATAGACCATTCTCCCACATGCTTGGAGTGATAGCAAGTATGAACCTTAATCTTCCAAATTTAGGCTTTCACTAGCTTCTTAACCTCTCCATGCCCCAGTTGGGATGTTAATAATAACTTGATCTGTGACCACCCTGGCACATGTTTGCATGTCATGTCAATGTGTTCTTCCCAATGACTGAGCCAAATAAGCATGTTCTGGGATTATGCCCAAATCAACACAACATTGTAAAAGTGTACATTTTGGAAGACAATGAAAGTAGAAACTTACTTGTAAATGCCTGCTGTGCTCAAAAGAAAAGAGAACGAAACTATTGAAATAAGAGCACTGGGCCACAGCCCCAGGCATTCTTGCTAACCTAGCCATTTTATGCTCCGTCACCATTTCTCTGAGTGGGTTCATCCTCCCTGAGTGTGTGACACCAGGTGAATGTCCGAGATCTCAATGTAGTGAGAAGTAAACGAGTGCCACACATTTTTGTGGAGCTCGGCTGGTCTCCAACACTAATAAGATTTTGGCCAGACTCATGTGTTGCTGGCTTTTCCAAAATTATCAACAGTGTCTTGGTGTTTTAATTGCGCGTGATTTCTTGTCCACAGTACAAGGCGGGTCCCAAACTCCTTTATGCAGGTCCCCCACACTCAGGGAGCTCCTGGCGCCATCATCAGACCCAGCTCCTGGCAGGACAGTCATCTTGCATGAGGGTGAGCAGTGGGCACAGGCCGGTGAGTTGGCGTTGCGGGCTCGCTGTCAGGTTCACATCTTGTAAATGGAATGAGCTTTACTCTGATGTTTGCATGTGGCAAGCCTGAGCACAAGATGCCTGGGAGGCATGGGCGTTGGGTGCTTCCGGTGCCCAGAGACAAAGTTGCTTTGTAACCTAATGGACTGATGGGCAGCTCCACAAGCCTTTAGGCAGTCAGTTAGCAAAGAAGTATCTGAAACCATGTGTACAAAATACGCCTGCTCACTGCGTAAAACTAGCCTGTAGCTCTTAGCCTACCTGTGAAATAAAGGCGAGGGGACTTGCTGGCAGAGAAAGTGACCCTGGACTGTCCAGCTGTCAGGCTAGGTGCCCGACAAGCCAGGAAAGCCCAAGCTCACGGGGCTGCGTGCCACCCACACTGCACTCACTGTCCATGCAGCCAAGGGGTTGACTGCCGGCGAATAAAGCCATCACTGAATGCATAGCCTCAGGAGAGTTACAGCCATGATGTATCGCTACGTCAATAAAGTGGGAAACCGAAGCAAGAAAATGCCGAGACCAGGGGAGCAGAGTGATGGGCGAAGCCAAAAAAAAAAAAAAAAAAAAAAAAAGAAGAAGAAGAAGAAGAAAAAGAAGAAGCTCCCCAGGAGGCTCAGTGAGACCAGCTTGTAAAGCCAGATCAGCAGCACCATCCACATGAAGCAGATCATTTAAAACCGCAGAAGCGGAGTTCCCAACGTTTAAGGGCCCGGGCTTGCCGTTGTTCCTTCATCCTTCCATCCATCCATCCAGCCAGCCAGCCAGCCATCCACTCATGTCTCCTCCTGCACCACACCCTCCTGACTTCCTCCTTGGTCTCTGCCCTCGACCCACTTCCCTTACTGTCCTCTGAGTGCCTGTGCCCAGGGCTCGGTCCTCAGTCCACTCAATCCCTGGATGACTCATGGCCAGCCCCACAGCTCTACGGTCGTCGATATTCAGGCCAAAATTTATGTCGCTAGCTCTCATCTCTCTTTTGACTCCAAACTGGCATATTCAATTTAGTTTTACTTAAAGGAGGAATTTAAAAGGCAAGCAACAAACAAAGCACCAGAACCACCACCAAAGCTTATAAGATGGAGCAGGAAATGTGCTCAGGGACCACCCTTGGTCTGAATTGTGTGGCTGTGCAATCCACAACCCGAGCGCTAGTGGAAAGGCCTGCGTGGTTTTTTAGTGTTTCACGTTCAGTTGTTATTCATACGTGTGAACACTGTCTCTGCTTATGGATGTAGCCATACATTGTGTTTCAAAACCCTCTGGGTAAACTAATATTTTGTGTCTTGGGAATTTTTTTTTTTTTTTTTTTTTTTTAAGAATGGCTTGGCCATAAGAATCTCTAGCTTTCTCCCAAATTCTTCCTTTCTTTTTGTTGCTGCTGACACCAGCTTAATTCAGGCTCTCAAGGCCTAAATGATTTCATTCCCAGCACAATGATCGCCTGCTCCCCTGCTGCCCCCACTTCGGTCACACCCTCACCATGCGGCTCCACTGGCCTTCCTAAAAGTCGTTCCCATCAAGCCTGCCCAGAAATCTTAGGGGTTCCCTTCTGCCTGTGGAACTAATAGAATTACAGACAGCCAGGCCCGGTAGGCCAAGCCAGGGCTGCTGAGCCCAGATCGTAGTGTTGGACACTTTGGGGCACTGACCCAGTTGAATCCTCATTCTGAGGTTTGACTGCCCTCGTCGCATTCCCACCAGTCTGCGGTGGTGGCGAACCAGCTACTTGCTAAGCAAGGAAACCATCTTTGGGCGGCTAGACGATGCACTGGTTCTAGCTCTGCCCTCGGGAGCCACGGGGCAAGCCCGTCCCTTTCCTCTCCACAGCGGCCCTCACCACTGACACAGCTAACCTGCCTCCAGGGCCCTTTTCCCCTTCCGAGGCATGTCATCCCCACGCCTTCACTGACCCCACGTCCTTTCACTGGGACTCCGCGGACCTGCCTTAGAGGGTGGGTCTCAGGGACAACCCAGGGGTTCAGTGTGGTCTTTATGGGCACCGGGGGCAGGGTTGCCCTCTCTTTCTTACTACAATCTCTACTTCTCTGAGTGGAGTCCAGACTACGATCGCAGGAGGGAGTTTATTTTACCGACTCACCTTGTAGGCGACATTCTTATGACCTCTCCAGAGTGAGGGTGAGGTCCAGTTTGCGCATATGAGGCAGAGGCAGTGCACACATTCACTTTGTAACCAGAATGAATGGGTCCAAATCTCTCCTCTGCTACTGACTACTGAGTGTCCTCGGACAAGTTACTTAACCCCTCTGAGCCTCGTTTCTATGTCTATAAGATTGAAATAGTGATTGTAGACCTCATGTGGTTCTGGTAGAGATTAAGTGTATGTATATAATGTATCTCTATATATATAGTCTAGAGTAGAACAGTGCCTCACTAAGTGTTGTTATTATTGTATTATTGTCCTACCAAAAGGCCTATTATGAGAACATCAACGGTAGTAAAAGCAGAAATATTATCTTGTTTAGTTTATTTTTTTTGTAACCACTTATTTTTATCTTCTTTATAAAGCTTCAAAATAACAAAATTCTTCTCCCTGGAAAGAGAATCAAGCCCTGTTTTCTGCAATATAAATAAATTGCAGAAAACAATTTATTTATATTTTTTGCTACAATGTATGGCAAAAATCTCAGAATGGCTCATGGTTCTCTAGGAAATAATCAAGGTACATTTTATAATTCAGAAGTGATTGAACCCTCATTTTGGACAAAGCATGCACTGGCAACAACGAAAGGGCAGGAAGCAGATGGATCACACCCCCTGACGTTATTTAAATCCCAAACCTAGACACCAAGCACCGGAAGCTGGGGAGCAGCACCCACTTCAGAGGGGACTTCTCTCCCAAAGGTCCTGAGCAGCCCCGGACCCAGGTCCTTTGGGACACGCAGAGACGGACTGTCCACAATTCATCCGAAACCTCCCGAGGTCTCTGAGAGCTTGGGGAAAATAATACTCTCATTTTATTTGACATTGAATTGAAAGATGAATATAAGGTACCAAGAAGCAAAATTAGAATTAGGTAAATTCAAGTTTTGATCTTGGAAAAAATTTATCTGGGCATTATTTTAAATTATCTGCACAACACAATTGATCCTAAGTGTTTATCTCCAAGTGTCTGATTCCAATTTACACTGTGCCAGGTATGTAAAATCTGTCACTGTTATGCATTTGAAAATGTCATATTCAAATGTGGTTTATTCTCTTATGTCACTTGAGACCTACCCTCCAAATCCTCTTTGATCTAAGAGCTCTAAGGAAATTAAAAACTTGAAATCTTGCCTCTTCTTACCTGACATTGGCTCAATCGTAAAGGCCGGATGAGACCGAATCATATCTATCCGGAACTCAAAATCTACAGGGCAGCTGCACTGCAAAGGAATAACGTATCTTTTGCTGCAAAAAAGAAAAATAGAAAATATCAGCAATCTTAGCAGCTTCCTTCTGCCTACAGAACTTAATAGAATTATAGGCCCTCAGGCAGGATAGGCTAGTACAGTGACCTCAAACTGCACTCTGAGGAATGTCTTCATCAGAAGACTGGGGAAAATGAGTCAGAGGGGTTAAAGGGCACTCTGTAGTATGCGGTAGAGCTGAGATTTGGACCCACAGAGAGTATGTATGCACTGCCTTATTCTACAGGAAACCAGACCCTTTCCAAAGCCGCTAGGCACAAATGGCCCTGGGCATTGTAGTGTTCAACATATATCTCCCTCTGTAGTAATGAAGAATAGAGACTCAATGTATAATAAACAGCTACAACAATGACAGCAGTCAATGCCAGTATGATAATTCCTGGGTACTGGCCTGCTACACATGTCCAGGTGGCAATGACTCTAACCCTGTGTGGTAGGACTATGATCTCCCACTTAGAGATGACGAAACAGGCACAAGGGAAAGAGAATAAATGTCCTGCTCACGGTGACACGGCTACAGGAGGCAATCGTCAATGTGTTTCTCTCACATCGATATTTCTCCCTGTCTTTCCCTCTCTCTTCACCCTAAGAATCATTGGAAAAATAGCCTCAGGTGATGATTAAAAAAAAAAAGTAAGAGAATGATTCCCTATTTTGAATAGAAACCAACCTGAACCTTTAAAATATTAGATTTATAGGCCGGGCCAGGGGACTCAGTTGGTTGGAGTGTCATCCTGTACACCAAAAGGTTGCAGGTTTGATTCCCCATCAGGGCACATACCTACCCTGTTTCCCCCCCCCAAAAAAAGTGTCTTATATTAATTTTTGCTCCCAAAGATGCGCTAGGTCTTATTTTCAGGGGATGTCTTATTTTTCTGGTACACATTTATTGTTAAATGAAAATAAAGGAAATTTATTACCTGTATATGGTACGGTAGTACGGTAGTTGTCAACACAAACCAGACAAACTGTGAATACTACAGTATCAAGAATTTACTCATTTATTTAATGACAATCATGTCATCATCTTCTGGAACATCATCATAACAATCCAATTCCTGAATTTCCTGGTGAATTTCTTGTGACTCCATTTCTTTCAGAATCAGTGGACCAAATCTCTCATGTTTAGCAATAACACTGTCTTTAAATGAGTACTTCTTGACAAGGTAGCCTGCTCACAGTGCATTTGCAATGCAACTGTCAGTGATTTTCTCCCATGAATTCTTCACCCAAGTCACAACTTCTTGCAGGTTAGGTTTCACAAAGTTTCCACGCTGATTTCTTTCCATTCTATTTTCAATGTAGTCATTAATTTCTATGTGCAAATTGTCTTTGAGTGGCTTGTTTATTGCAATATCAAGAGTCTGGAGTTAGGCCGTCATTCCTGCGGGAATCATTATCTGATCCATTTTTCTTTCGTGAAGAAATGTCTTCATGTCTTTAGCGTGGTGTGCTGGCTGCATCCCAGACTAGCAGACCTCTTTGGCTCCCTCGCATAACAAGCGGCAGCATTAAATCGACCCACTTCCTTATAACTGCTTGTGTGGCCCAGGCTTTTTCAGTTTCAAGAATAAAAATGCCCAAAACACGTTCATACTTTTCCTTCTTGCCCTTAGAAATGATTAAAGGTGGGATTTTAGTGCCACCCGGACGAATTGCCAAAATACAGGAAACACATGCACTTTCGTAAGCAATGGAGGGAATGTACACTAAGGAGGCACCCCGCTGTTCAATTGTTGTTTGAGATGATTGGCCCATAAACACGGCAGTTTCATCCATAGCAATCATGTTGGAAAGATTGTATTTAGAGAAGTCAGCATCATCAATAAAGGACTTGAATACAAGTGCATGCTTAATAACTTGAGTATCTTCCAACCTAAACAATGTTGTACCGGTAGATCTTCTTAAAGACAGTTCACTTCACTGAAGGAAATTATCCAGCCAGTGTTGTGATGCTTTGAAGTCTTCGGGGGCTATGTCAAACTGTGGTGCCATTACAAGGGCAAATTCTTGAATCTGAGCCCTATTCACAACCAAAGCCTTTGCTCTCCTGTCAACAACCCATTCACAGATCAGGTCTTCCAGCTCAGAAAATAATGGTTGCCGACCTGATCCACACTTGCGCTTTTTAGCATTTCCCTTGTCCACTTGTTCAATGAGGTTACCATACTCTGCTCGCCATTTTCGGACCAATCAGATACTCAACATCTTCTCTTTGCAGAAAGCAGTAAGATTTTGGTCCCAAGAGTCTTCCACGATTCCTTTCTTGTACTCCACAGAGTAGCTTTTTCTTTTTGCGCTCATTTCTAGGGGTAAAAAAGAGGAATTGGGGTATCAAGGTGGGGGGAGGGGGATCATTTAAAATGACACAGGGCGGATCAGAGGGAGGAATCAAAATGGCACAGGAGGATCAGAGGGGGGATTACCATTTTAGTAACCCCTTTTGATCCTTCTGTGTCATTTTGATTGCCCCCTCTGATCCTCCTGTGTCATTTTAAGTGATCCTCTTCCTCCCACCCCTGTGCCACTGAACACCTTCACCAGACATCTCTCCTACCCCTTTATCAGACATTTACCCCCTGGGGCCTGCCTGGGGACTGTCACTGGGCTTGCTGGGGCCTGGATCTGGGCTGGAGCAGGGTCTGCCACTGACTAGAACCTTCAGTCATCATGAGGGCGACCAAGAGCATCAGGTAGTGTCACCAGAGACAGACCAGCACTCATCATCTTCGCTGCGTCCTATCTGCTCTAATCCTCCTGTTCTTCTACAAGCATCTGCGAAAGTCTCCTCCTCTCTCCCGCCCGCACTCACGGCTCACTCCGATCTCCACTCCGCCCACACAGCAGTGACGTCAGGACTCCGAGTAATGTCACTGGTTGCTAGGCGCCAGATGGGGCGGCCCTAGCGACAAGTTTATGGTAAATTAATTTTCATTCTGAGACAGAGCCTGTGGGGGAGGGGGGCTTATTTTTGGGGGGATATCTTATATTTCACTCAGAAGAAGTAGGTCTTATTTTCGGAGGATGTTTTATTTTCGGGGAAACATGGTAGATTTCAAGTTTCATCCCTGATTGGGGTATATAGAGGGAAGCAACTGATCAATGTTTCTCTCTCACATTGGTGTCTCTCTTCTCTCTCCCCTCCTTTCTCTAAAATCAATAAACATATCTTTGGGTGAGGATTTAAAAACAAACAAAAAACAAAATGAAACTTATATTATGATCATGTATACATTTTGTGCCTGTTAGAAGAGAGCATAAATTTGCCTTATAGTAAGTAAAATTATAAAATAATTTATATAAATTCAAATTTCTTTCTTGTCTTTTCCCTAAACAAATGCTAGCAGAGGGCCAGACATCCTTTTAGTTTCTAGTGAATTATATAACATTTATTTTTACCTTACTCTGATGTTATTTTCTCATTTATCCCAAATTTAACATTGTGTCTCTCAAAGGAGTAATCAAGGATTTTTTTTTGAGAGAGTGTCATCTTATTGTGGATAGTAAAAATTAAATCTTCTCTCTGATTAAAAAAAATCTCAATGCCTAGAGAGTAAATGAGCAGTTATCTTATCATAAGTAGGATTTGACTCCTTTGGAGGGAATGCATGTAATTGACAATGAGCACGACAAGTTTTAATTGATATCAAGATACTGGGTTCAGGCAGCACAGTAAGTTAGCAGTAAGTTGTTATGGGTGTGTAACATTTGAAGGAAACGCCATGCAGGTAGAGGGGAGGTAGCCTCAGAGGCGGCTGACCATTTAAACTATCAGATAGACTACACTCAGTGAAGCAGGAGTTTTATATGGCCACCTGCTACTGACAGACAAATCACAGATCAAAAGATGTGGTAGCAGTGAGGTGTCTGTGTGCCATTCTTTCCCTTCCAAATGCACACAAGACTCGTGAGAAAGATGAGTCTGGGAAAGCTTGGGGACTACACATGGCGGCAGTTCTAAAACCAGTCTATAAACGCTTGGCCATCCTCTCATGGAGAGGTGAAGTCTGTGTCTCCTTCTCTGACTTCTTAGCCAGAACATAGTGGAAACTCTGCCATGCTGTTTCTTAAGGCCAAGCCCAAGAAACTGTCACCTTCCACTTCTCTTGGGATGCGCCTCCTGGAACCTGACCACCAGGCTGTAAAAGCCCACACAGCTGTGGAGAGGCCTGCATGGAGAAAGCCAGGGCTCCCAGCACTCAGCCAGTTGAGCTCCCAGATAAGAGCCAGCAGGTGAAGGGAAGGGACCATCTTGGAAGTGGACCTTTTGGCCCCGGTGAGCAGAGCCTGCTGACTCTATCTGGAGCAGAGCTTGGCCTTTTCCATGGAGCTATGCCCAAGCTGCAATTCCCTGCCCAAGCTGCAGCTCCATGCCCAAACTTCAGGTCCATGCCCAAGCTGCAGCTTCATGCCCAAGCTGTAACCTGTAGTTCATGTAGCTCCCTGCCCAAGCTATAGCTCCCTGCCCAAGCTATAGCTCCATGCCCAAGATATAGCTCCCTGCCCAAGCTATAGCTCCCTGCCCAAATATAGCTCCATGCCCAAGATATAGCTCCATGCCCAAGCTATAGCTCCATGCCCGAGATATAGCTCCATGCCCAAGATATAGCTCCATGCCCAAGCTGGAGCTCCATGGCCAAGCTGTAAAACCATGCCTAAGCTGATGCTATAATTGGAGATGGATGTGGAGAGTGCACAGGTGTAAAGGGACCAGAGTGTTCTAAGCCCATAAAAATGTCAAAAAATTAAAAGATAAAAGCCTATAAATGATTGTCTTACTCTGCAAAATTCAAACTGAATATAATCAGCTATGCAAAAGAGCATGGAAATAGAGCTGCAGAGAGACAATTTGGACCTCCTCCCACTGAGTGTCTGATCAGATAGTGGAGAAAACAGGAAGGACAACTCCTTAAGATGCCAAAAAATAAGGCCTTAAGAGGAAAACCAGCAAAAAGGGCAAACTTGGAACAGAAGCTTAAGACTGGGTGCCAGAGTGGCGTATGTGTGTCAACCACGCTTATTCAATGTCAGGCAAGAATGTTTGCAAGTGAAATGAACATTGTTGATTTTACAGGAAAGGCAAAATGGTGCTTCAATTTCATGAAGAGAGAAGGGCTGGCCATGGAATATGAATAAAGTTAGCTCAGAAAACACCATCAATTTATAAGGATAAAATCCAATGGTTTCACTCCTATGTCATACAACTGCAGAAAAAAAATATGATTTTAAACCCAGTCAGATTGCAAACATGGATG
This sequence comes from Pipistrellus nathusii, assembly GCA_963693515.1. NCBI lineage: Eukaryota > Metazoa > Chordata > Mammalia > Chiroptera > Vespertilionidae > Pipistrellus > Pipistrellus nathusii. The sequence continues at coordinate 76,838,608 of OY882865.1, read as the reverse complement.
AGATTCTTCTCAATTTTGATGTGCCTTCCAACAGAACTATTGATATGAAAGGAGTCAAGACAGTGGCAATTAGCCGAAACCGGTTTGGCTCAGTGGATAGAGCATTGGTCTGTGGACTGCAAGGTCCCGGGTTCAATTCTGGTCAAGGGCATGTACATTGGCTATGGGCACATCCCCGGTGGGGGCTGTGCAGGAGGCAGCTGGTAGATGTCTCTCTCTCATCGATGTTTCTAGCTCTCTGTCCCCTTCCCTTCCTCTCTGTAAAAAAATCAATAAAATATATTTAAAATAAAAAAGACTGTGGCAATTAAAACAAGTGGCCATGAAAAGACACACTATGCTGCTGTTTCATGCTGTGCAGATGGTACAAAACTGTCTCCTATGCTTATTTTTAAGAAGAAAACATACCCTAAAGAGACCATACCACCTGGCATTATTGTGCAAGTTCAAGAGAAGGAATAGATGAATGAAGACAATATGGCCACCTGGTTTGCAAAGGTTTGGTCCAGGAGACCTTGGGGGCTCTTAAAGAAGCCAGCTCTACTTGTCCTTGCTCAGTTCTGAGAACATTTAACAGAAAAGACAAGAAGGGTTGCATCAGATTTGCAAACGCACCTAGCACTTATTCCTGGTGGACTTACAGGCCAGCTACAGCCAAGAGATGTTTTAATCAACAAGCCATTAAAGCCTGATGAGAGAAGGATGGAGTAGATGGATGCAATAAGCAGGTGATAACTTGACAGTGATAAGAAGAGTGAAAAAAAAAATTACTAAGGTCTATAATTGGGTCTTAAACTCATGGTATGCTGTCAAACAAGAGGTGATTGTGAAGTCCTTCAAGAAATGTGGAAGCAGCAATATCCACGGACTGAACTAAAGATGATCTCACATATAGACAGTGACTCAGAGCGCAGAAGTGATACAATAGAAGTTGAAGAAATCGATAAGTCTGGAACTAATAGTGATGAAGAGGAGAGCAGTGATGCAACTGAGGCTATTCTGAATAAAGTGATATGCTGCATAATGTCATAGTACTGGTATGTGAACCTGTGGTAATCCATATTAGTAAAAGCCTAGATGGCCCTTGCGCTGTTACACAACACCCTCATGTTATCACAAGATGGCCGCCCCCACATCTTCACAAGATGGCCACCACAAAACGGCTGCTCCCACATTGTCCTAAGATGGCCATCCTCACATCATCACAAGAGAGCCACCACAAGATGGCTGGCAGGGGAGGGCAGTTGGGGACAACCAGGCCAGCAGAAGAGGGCAGTTGGTGGCGACTGGGTCAACAGGAGAGGGCAGTTGAGGGGAGTAGGCCTGTAGGGGTGGGCAGTTGAGGGTCAATCAGGCTGGTAGGGGAGCATTTATGGGGCGGTCAGGTTGGCAGGCAGAAATGGTTAGGGGCAATCAGGCAGGCAGTCAGGCAGGCAGGCAGGCAAGTGGTTAAGAGCCAGCAGTCCGGAATTGTGAGAGGGATGTCTGACTGCCGGTTTAGGCCTGATCTCATAGGGGTCCCAGATTGGAAAGGGTGCAGGTTGGGCTGGGAGACACCGTCCCCCCCCCATGCACTAATTTCATGCACTGGGCCTCTAGTTACTAAATAAAAATGTGTTCTGATATTGACTTCTTAATTTGGGGTTGGAAAAGTAGGGGGTGTCTTATACATGGGGGCATCTTATATATGGAAAAATGACACTTTTAAAAGATTGATTTTAGAGAGAAAAGAAGGAAGAGTGAGAGAGAAATGTGTGAGAGAAGCATTGATTGGTTGCTTCTAGTAAGCACCCTGACTATGAATTAGTCAGGAGGTGCACCTTTTTGGTGCACCAGACGATGCTCAACCGACTGAGCACCCTGCTGGGCTGCTTATCTTATTTTCAAAGACACTATTTATTATTTTTTTAAAATATATATTTTATTGATTTTTTTAAAGAGAGGAAGGGATAGAGATAGAGAGCCAGAAACATCGATGAGAGAGAAACATCTGCCAGCTGTCAATGCACATGCCCTTGACCGGAATCGAACTTGGGACCTTTCACTCCACAGACCGACACTCTATCCACTGAGCCAAATCTGTTTTGGCAGTGGAATAGGAAACACATTTTTAAAGCAAAGCAACTTAAGTTCAAGTATTTTGGGGTTTGAAATTGTAGTATATAAGACTTTTTAGTGAGAACATTTGGGCATCTGTAAGAGAAAGCAACTATTTAAGAAAAAAAATCACAATGAAATTGAATGGTTGCTTGTTACTCTGTTCTAAATACTATGACAACATTAAATAATCACATTCCTGAATTCATGTGAACAGTGCATGTGTGTGTGTGTGTGTAGGCATCACAAGCCTGTGATATAGAGCATCGAAGTAGAAGCACCTGTACAGCACATGAATGAGGTTCGATAGCATATAAAACAGCAAGGAGGAGGAATGTCCAGAAAACACTTCCAGCTGAGGGTGTCTCTCCAAGACCGACAATCATCCACAATTTCTGCTTTTGCTTCTTCGAAGAATGTGCTTTGGGTAAACACTGAAATTCCTTGTTATATTCTTAAATATTAGAATTGAGAATAATCCACAGCTATTTTTATAATAATATTTTAAAGTTCCTTACTGCTTAGTCCATGATACTGAGTTTCATAGAATCCACAAAATGTATATGCTTTTGAAATTAATGAATCAGTCCAAGAATTTATACAAAGACTAAAAGACCCAAAACAAGAAAAATGCTCCATGTTTAATTACTGTCCAGGACACATTTTTATTTGCTCTAGATGCTGACCATAAATTTGTGCTTCCCACTGCATGGGAGAACATATTTGGATGCACTGATACATCCAAAACATATAAGGAACTCATACAACTTAACAACAGGAATACAAGCAATCCAATTAAAAAAATGGGCAAAGGTCCTAGACACTTCTCTAACGTGGTCATACAGATGATGGCCAAGAGACATATGAAAAAATTCTCAAAGTCACTGATCATCAGAGAGATGCAAAATAAAATGACAATGAAGTATTACCTCACACCTGTCAGAATGGTTACCAACAACAAATCAACAAATGACAAGTGCTGGCAAGGATGTGGAGAAAATGGAACCTTAGAGAACTGCTGGTGGGAATGGAGACTGGTGCAGCCACAGTGGAAAACAGTACGGAGTCTCCTCAAAAAATTAATACGGAATTTCCATTTGACTCAGTGATCCCACTTCTAGGAATATATCCTAAGAAACCCAAAACACCAATCAGAAAGAATGGTATGAACCCCTATGTACATAGAAGTGTTATTTACCATAGCTAAGATCTGGAAATAGCCTAAGTGCCCATCGGTAGATGAGTGGATAAAAAAGGTGTGCTATGCCGAAACCAGTTTGGCTCAGTGGATAGAGCGTTGGTCTGTGGACTGAAAGGTCCCAGGTTCGATTCCGGTCAAGGGCATGTACATTGGTTGTGGGCACTCCCCAGTAGGGGGTGTGCAGGAGGCAGCTGGTCGATGTTTCTCTCTCATTGTTATTTCTAGAGATGATCCCTCTCCCTTCCTCTCTGTAAAAAAACAAAATCAATAAAATATATTTTTTTAAAAAAGGTGTGGTACATTTATACCATGGAATACTATGCAGCAGTAAAAAACAAGGATCTCTTATCCTTTGCGACAGCATGGAGGGACCTGGAGAGTATTATGTTAAGTAAAATAAGCCAGTCAGAGAAAGTCAAGTATTACATGATCTCATTCATATGTGGAATGAACAAAATAAACTGATGAACAAAATAGATTCAGAGACATAGAAACATGGAACAGACTGCAGAACCTCAGAGGGAAGGCATGGGGAGGGTGGGTGGTTGGGAAGAGATCAACCAAAGAACTTGTATGCATATGTGCATAACCCATGGACACAGACAATAGGGTGGTAAAGGCCTGGGGCAGGGGCAAGGGTGGGCTAGAAAGGGTCAATGGGGAAAACGGGGGACATATGTAATACTTTCAACAATAAATATTTTTTAATGAAATAAAAATAATAAATGAAGAGTGAAGCACAAACTCTTTCATTATTATAGATCCTTGCGATTTAGGGGTTGGATAATTTTCTTTTCCTGCTAAAATTAAAAAAAAAAAAAGACAAGGTCAAGATAAGAAACTCGATCAGCAAAAGGATATTAAATCAAAGACATTTTAACTACAAAATATGGCAGAAATTTTCATGCAGTAAAAATTCAGGCTATTGTGAGTTAACGGTGATGTTTTATCTGAATATACATTTCAAAGCAATTTTAAAATGTAAGTTCAATCCACATAGGGGCTGAAGTAAAAAACAAGTTTTTTGATTAGTTCAAGTCATCCTTGTCAGGATGTTCTCATGAAATGCTGCTGTTCCTTCAAATCAACTTTGAGTTTGGGACATACGACCCAGCATGAGAAAAAAGCATATTTCCCTCAGTGAGCTGAGAAATGTGAATTCATTCTGAGCTGGCTTCAAATATCCTTCTGAAGGTCAACATTATAGTCTTCTTCTTAAACTCTCGTCCTAAGCCAGTCACAGCTGGTTCTCGGGCCCCCATTCAGAGCCCGTACTGGTGCAGTGCAGACAGGACCTGCTGTTCCAGCTGGGCAACTGCTCTCATCAATCTTGCCCTCCCAGGCCTAGGGTAAGAGTTCCCATTCCCCCGTGGCCCGGGGCAGTGAGGGCATTCGGCTCCATTTGGACATCCCATTCTGACCTTGGTTATTCCCACACTTTCTAAAATCAGACACAGTCTCTCCACTTAAGGAAAAGCATCCTTTGGTAAATTTTTAAATTAACGATGTGAAAGTTCCAGAGACTAAAATATACTGGCTTTGAAGGGAGTGGAGGGAACCTTCTCTGTTTGCAGTGTGAACGTGGCCTCTGGTCTGCCCAGCATCACGGTTCCACTTGGTGGGAGAGCAGCCTGGTTGCCCTGCCTGTGGGACGAGGTGCAGAGTAGAAACAGGGAAGTGAGGGGAATCCAGGGAGCACTCGGTGACTTCCTGTCAGCTCTGTCTGCACACACGCATGTCCCAAACACACGTGAACTGGCTGGCCAGGGGAGTCAGCCTGTAGCAAAGGAGGGTCAGCTGGTGACTCCTGGAGAGAACACTGGCCAGCTGCCTGGGTTTGCTCTAACCACTTACTTGGTGCCAGGTAGACTCTGCGGGAGAAACCACAGGGCATAATAGACTCCCACAAGTCTTTCCAGGACCATGGGAATGGAAAGATAAAACTTCAGCACCTCACATAAGCATGTTCTTGCTTCCTTGTGTATATAGAAAGGGGGAGATCGTACTTTACCTATGGAGCTTTCTAAGATACAAAGAGATGACAAAATTTAACCGGCTTCGATGGTTAGGTTTGCCCGGTTATAAAGCACAACCTCAGCTTCCAGGAGAGAGAGAGCTGGACGTCCTCTGCACCAGGGTTTGATTTCGAGACGCTGGACGGAAACTGGAATGCAGCTTTCTGTTATTTACAGAGGCTGTCACAATTCATCTCACAGGAGCTTAAGCCACCAAGACTGTTTATAGGTAGCTGGCAAATGTCCACATGGAAAATTTACAAGCACCAAACCTGGACAATGAACATGTGACTGATGAATATTCCACCTCATGACCTTGTGGAAATGTACTGATGCCATCCAGACCTCAGGGAGGCTCTGTCCAACAACACAGCCTCAACGTAAGAAAGCAAACTTAATGGCATTAAATGTAAATCCTGCAACTTCTGGCCATTCTGTCTAAATCAATTCTAGATACAAAGTGAAATATATCCTTCTGAATTTCCCTTCTGCTGAATTTGTGCTCTCCCTTCACCTTATCGCAAAGATGGTGGCACCACAGCCAATAAGGAGGGAATATGCTAATTGATTTCCCCGCTCTCAAAGATGGTGACACCCCGGGCCACAAGATGGCGATGCCTAATCTCCTCAGCCCTGCAGCTATCCAGGACTGGCCTGAGGCTTAGATAACCAGAGCCGGCCAAGGCTTGCACTGATGGCAGTAGCAACAGCAGAGGTGTGATGGGTCCCCTGATCACCGGGCCAACTCTCACCCCTCAGGGTGAGAAGGAACAGGAATTTTCATGCACCAGGACTCTACTGTAAACTATAATTGCAAAAAACATACACACAACTGTTCACAATAGGAATTCAAAGTAGCCAAAAGTAGTAACAACCCAATGTCCATCAACTGATGAATGGATAAATAAAATGCGGTCCATCCATGCAATGGGATGTTATTCAGCAATAAAAGGAATGCAGTACTGACACATGTTATAAGTGGGATAAACCTTGAAAACCTTATGCCACATAAAAGAAGTCAGCCGCAAAAGACCACATAATGAAGTTTCCAGGAAGACAACTTATAGAGATAGAAATTTGCTGAGGCTGAGAAGTTTGGAGGGAAAATAAGGAATGGGTGTGCAGTTTCTCTTGAGGGGAATGAAAATGTTCTAAAATTGATGATGGTGGTAGTTGCATATACAAAAACTGTTGACATATACAAAATTTAAGTTAGTGAATTTTATGATATGTAGATAATCTCAACAAGACTTTTCCTAAAATGTAAAAGCCAATAGAAAGAAGCTGCTCATTCATCCTAGACCTGCAACCACACCCTCATCTCAGTCCCTGCTCGGTGCCCCCTTGGGCTGGCCATTGGGCTGGCCATTAGCTTGTGCAGTTTCTGACAGGCTGCTTTGGGGGCTTCCACATCCACACCTGCCATAAGCCCACCAGCCTTCCCACACCAAGTCTCTCTTTGCAACTAGAATTTATGTTGTCTACCTTTGTTACTGTGCGAGCCAAACTGGCTGGGTCTCAATTGTGCATTCTTTAGGTAAAAATCTCTTGAGTGGTGGTGGTGGTGATGATGGCTAATATAAATCACTAACTATATGCCAAACATTGTTTTTACTACTATATATTAAAAACTTACTCTAGTTGATTTGACTCAGTGGATAGAGCGTGGTCCAAAGCTGTTCATTATTTGTGATTTTGATGTGGTTGTAGGAGGACTCAAGTACCTCATTTATTTATGCCGTCATCTTGACCAGAACCTCCCTCGTTGCTTATTTTTGAAGTGTCCAGGCACTTCCAGTGCTCTGCCATATTGTGCCTGGGTGTCCACAGCAGTCCTACCCATCCTCCTCCACATCTCTGCAGGGGCACCAAATGAGGTTTCTAAAGGGAAGCCATGATCATGCCATTTCTCTGTTTAAGTCTTTCGGTGACAGTCTCAGGGTGCACGTACACATCCCTGCAAAACACATCTTTCAGAATATAGAATGAATAAAAGCAAGTTACATTCTAGTTCCCCTGCCACAGCTCTTGCAATGCATGTCCAGTCACACAAATTTTCCAGACAGGCCCAGCTGTCTGTGCCATTTCACCTCTGCCTTTGCCCACGCTACAGCATTTCCTGGTACACCTTGTTCTCTCCTACTCCACTCCCTTCTTTAATAAACAGTTTAGCTGAAATTTTCATTTCTGATTACAAATGAAGGGAATTATATACAAAATAGTTTTGGAAAAGTCTCTAGAGAAGTTGATAGATTTCAGTCAGCCTTCACAACTCAGCTCAGACATGTTCTCTAGGAAGTTTTGTGGAGCTTCCCCATTTCACATGCCTCTAACTCCCCTCACACTGAGCTGGGTTAGGTGTCCTCACCCAGAATATGTGGAATTAGAAATTACAATCATCCATTTAATCATGATATCAGGTCTGAGTCATCTCTACACCTTCAGTATCGAACACTGTGCCTGAGACATCGTAGGCATTCCATAAAGATTTCTTGAGTGAATAATGCTAAATAAAGGATCTACCCAATGCTACCTGCTTAGTAGGGAATCTTTCATGTGAAACTCTCTGTGCTACCAAACATTCTGGATTGAAGGAAAAAGGCAGCATGCTTATTGTTGCAAAGATTTTTAAAAATATTATATCATTATACATTATAACTCAGTTTAATAAACAGTTTAGCTGAAATGTTCATTTCTGATTACAAATGAAGGGAATTATATACAAAATAGTTTTGGAAAAGTCTCTAGGGAAGTTAGTAGATTTGTGTTGTAAGAACCAAGACTAATGTCTGCATTTTAAGACATGTAACTTTCAACAGTATATTAAACCATTGTTTTCATAAGCCTGATTTATGATCCAAACAAGAAATAATTTGTGGAGGGAAAGAAAAAAAGAAGAAAGGAAAGAAGGGAAGAAAAAAAGAGAGAGAGAGAAAGTAAAGAAAATAAGGAAGAAAGGAAGAGGAGGAGGAAAGAGAGAGGAAGAAGGAGGAAGAAAGGAAGGAAGGAAGGAAGGAAGGAAGGAAGGAAAAAAGAATGAAGTTAGTTTTTTCCTGCCACTTGGATTTTGGTAAAAATTGCAATATTCGCCCATTTAAAGAAAATAGCAATGTTTGACGGCAAAATGCATAGAGTGGGTCGGTCCCACCAGGAGGGATTCACCTTTGTTAGGTAAATCTTGGGGTCCCTGAACAGAGCACTTAATCCTGAGAAGGACCAGGTGAAGACAGGAAGGGCTGATGAGTGGGAGGGAGGAAGCCCTGGTATAGTTTTGGTAGAACATTTTGGGGCAAATAAACAGAAACAAAAGGACAAGGAGCCAGAATGTAAAATTCTGATAATACCCATGATGGCAGTGATGTGGAAAAGAAATTCTCGTGCACTGCAGTGTGTGTATGAATGGGTACAACCATTTTGGAAAATAATTTGACATTAGACAGTAACAATGGATTTTGTTTCTACATATATACCCAGGGGAAACTGTAGGACATGTGCCCCAGGCCATTTACAAAGAAACTCAACAATAGTGTTGGGCAAAGAAAAAAAAAAAGTGAAAACAACCCCTAAGTCCATTAGCAGTAGGACAGAGAAAAACCTGGCACCTCTATACAGCAAGACACTAGAGCTGTGAATACAGCCATATGCATTAACATGGCTGAACCACCAAAACAGAATATAGAATGAATAAAAGCAAGTTACAACAGAATGTACATACAGTATGATCCCTTTTATATAAAGATAAAACACTGTCAAAGCTAAACAATGTGTTATTTAGGTGTACATATGTATATATCAAAACTATTAAAATAAATAAAAAATGATTATCTCAAAATTCAGAATAGTGGTTGGAAAGTTACTGGTAATGTTTTATGTCTTAAAACTACTTTTCATTATATTATTTTATTATTCTTTAATTTGTACAGATTATTATACATTGTTTTGTATTATTTATTTACAACTCCTAAAGAGCTGTTTAAAACGAGCGCACAGAGTGGTGAGTCGGAGCTCACGGGAAGGTGTGGGAGGCGAGAGAAGAGGAGCACCCACTGGCTGAACCAAGGCCATTGCTCCAGACCCAATTTGGGGGGTTTCTCTCCAGGACAACAGGTGGGAGTGAAAAGGAAAGGTCCTGAAACTCGTATACACCAGTCCTCCCACCTCCTCCAAAGGGTTCAGTTGCCCTGTCTCTACCTCCAGAGTTTTGAAACCCTCCCTGCTCGGTGCTGCCTGCAGAGGCTTGAATTGGCTTTTACTAAGGTGACCAGATGGTCCAGGTGTTGGCGGGACAGTCCTGATTTCTAACAATTTTTCCCGCATCCCGCAGCATTTTAAAAAGTCCCGATTTTTGGAAAGAATCTTTCCAATGTTTCCAATCTTTCAAAAAATCGGGACTTTTTTTAAAACGCCTTGGGACGTGGGAAAAATTGTTAGAAATCAGGACTGTCCCGCCAACACCTGGACGATCTGGTCACCTTAGCCTTTACCTGCAGAGCATGCTGGAGCCCAATGTCTTTGCTCACAGTCCGGGGCTATATCAAGAGGCATCTAGTATTTGCCAGGAACTGTGTGAACTGAAATCATTCAGTGGCCCTTCAAGCTCCTAAGCCCATGCCCTCGGCTGCCACCAAGCCTTCATACATGCTACTTCCCTGCCTGGAATGCCACTGTCCCAGCCCACCCCATGGAGTCCTCTTAGGATAACCCAAAATGAATGTCCTCCCCAGATGAATGAGGACTTCCCCCTGTGTGCCTCTGTTACAGCACTCAGGGATTAGTGCAGCTCATTGATGAGACTCTAAGACCTCCGGAATCAGAGCCTGTGGCTGCTCAGTCAGGACTTCACGGACAGCACCCAGTTAGAATGGGGGAAGGGCTGCAGCAGGTCTTGCAGGAGCTTCCCGACCCCAAATGCTGTATCGACAACTTGATTGCTGAATCACTGGGAAGCCAGGGAACAGCAAGAGAGAAGGAATAGGAGCTGGGATTGGGGTGCTGGGGACAGGGCTCAGGACAGTATATATTTCTCAACCAATAGAGGAGTATTTCCATATTTCAACAACTGGCATGGCCTTGGGCTGTTAGATATTCGCCTTCTTTATATTTTAGGGACAAATAGCACTATGCCTGAGAGTAGATATTCAATAAATATTTATTGATTAAAAAAAAAGACATACATAAATTACAACTAGAATCATCAACTATTTTCCCAACAAGAAGGAGGAAGAATCTGAAATGGGACATCTATCGTGACTTCTATTGTCTTTGTCATCTCTGCATTTATTTTCCCTTCATTTAAAAATAAAGATCGGTTCATGGAGAGGCACAAGCTCCGAATTGGCCTTATAAGACTCAGTCCTGAGACTTTTGCTTAAATACCCCAACCTCTCCAGCCCCTCCAACCAACCATCCATGTTGCCAACAGTCTCTGGAGCCTCTGGCAGCTGTGCCCAGGGAGAGGGGCTGCTGAGAAAGAAGCCTCCAGACCCTGATTCGGGGAGAGTGAGGTTCCTGTGACCCGATTTAAACCCCCAGGCCCGGCCACGCCTGAAGATCCACCTCACACCTGCCAGTTAAGTGACCAGAGTTATTCCATTTCTCACTCCGAGTATTTTTATTTTGTTTGTTTTTCTTTTGCAATTACAAGTCTGGTCTAACTCAGCTAGAAAGGTAACCTTCTATTAGGAAAAATATAAATCTTTATATATGTTTCTCTTAATTTTTCACATTCAGTGACATGTTGGTAGTTCATTTCGGTAACTCACCTTTCACCAAGTAGAACATTTGATAGGTTTATATATGAGGGAAAATCCAGTGTGTTCATGACAGGATAGGCATGGACGGGAATAAGCAAAGTGTCATCACCCTAAAATTAATGGGAAAAGTCCAGCTTACCACACTGTAGACCAGAATTTTAGAAGAATGAACTGGTAGATATTTATTTTGTTCTCTATCATTAAAAAAAAATGTTTCTAGAAAAAATACTTTTTAAGAAACCTGAGTATTTAAATACAACATTTAAAACACTGATTTTTCTTTGCTCTACCAAAGTGTAAATAATTTAAATATATGACATTTAAACAATGTTCACTATCACACAGAACTGCTAAAGACAGTGATGCCTTCGTGTGGGTATGAAGTCAGTTGTCTGACTGTTTCTATTTCAAGAAGTTGTAGGGAAGAACAGAGAAACCGGCATAGAATCAGCTGCCCAGAGTGGGATAGTAACCACCACTGGAAGCCTGCAGACACCTGCTTCTAGTCCTGCATCAAATTCGACCTTAGCCATGACCTTCAACCTCTTCAGGCCTTGCTTCTTTCTTTGCAAAATGGGGATATTCTGCCTTTCCTTAAAGGTGTTTTTGAGAATTAAAGTAGGTGGTGGCCTCACACAGGTGCGGCTATCCTTAGCATTACTGCCGGGAGCAGGACACGCACCAGGCTACCTACACACGCCTGCTTAGGGATTTGAGTTCTTGGTGCAGAATATTCCTCTGAAAGCAATTTTCTATTTTCAGTTTTAGGTATTTTTTTTTCTTTTAAAAAATTGAAAGTCGCTGGGCTGGTGTTACTCAGTGGTTGGGCATCTCTCTATGAACCAGGAGGTCATGGCTCCATTCCTGGTCTGGGCACATGCCTGGGTTGCAGGCTCAATCCCTAGTATGGGATGTGCAGGAGGCAGCCGGCCAATGATTCCCTCTCATCATTGATGTTTCTCTTTCCCTCTCCCTTCCTCTCTGTAATCAATAATAAAAAGATTGAAACTCATTTGTTATGAAAGCATACTCTTCCATTTTAGTTTTGAAAATCAAATTTAGTTAACCTTAAGACTTCTTCTTCCTTTTTTATTTTTAAACATATTTTATTGATTTTTTACAGAGAGGAAGGGTGAGGGATATAGAGTTAGAAACATCGATGAGAGAGAAACATCAATCAGCTGTCTCCTGCACACCCCACACTGGGGATGTACCTGCAACCAAGGTACTTGCCCTTGACCGGAATTGAACCTGGAACCTTTCAATCTACAGGCTGATGCTCTATCCACTGAGCCACACTGGTTTCTGCTAACCTTAAGGCTTCTTGACTTATAAGAGGTAGGGGCTAGAATACAGAGCAAGGGAAGGTGGAGTGACAATTTTAAGAGGTTGGTGGCCTGGGAGCTGGCTCTGGCTGGAAGCCACAGGATGACTCAGGTGACCTAGAGAAAGGCTCATAAGAAGGCATGCAGCACAGCCAGCCTCCTGGGGTCAGTTCCCCGGGCTCCCACATCTCCGCAGAGCCCAGGGCTGGCTCTGAGGACATTCCCACTAAAGATACGATCCAGTCCCCAGAGTTTATAAACACAACTCGAGGTTCTTGCTAACTTTTTAATCTAGCACTTAAAGAGAGTGGCTACGCTTCTGGCTAGCCTTCCCCAACTCCCATATGATAAATGAGGCTTGTAGCCAGGGCAGGTGGGAACCCAGCCGTGAAACCGAGTCTCGTGGCTCTGCCCCAGTTCTCCGCAGCCTCACATGCTCCCAGCTGGGACCCGCTGCACAAGGGTCCTCATGCCATCGGACTGGCTGAAGAGGGCCACCAGGCGCTGGGCCGGGAAACGTCACCCCCATCATTCCTTCCCTCTGCTCCCCTTGAGGATGTTAGTTTTGACACCACCCCACCCCCGAAAGCCCGATTGTAAGAGACTTACCTTACAGTGAACACGGATGCAATCGTAATAGTATCGCCACTCATCTGGAGAAAACGTGATGGTGATGGAGAGGGACAAGCCAGGGACAAGGCGGTGCTCCTAGAAGAAAAGGGACTCTGGCTGGGAGGAGCACTCAGAGGCAGGATCCGGGGACAACCTCCACACCATGCCCAGGTGGCCGGGGCCAGAAAACTACAGCCCGACAAAGAACACCGTGAGAGAGGGGCCACCCAGCGGGGCTTACCTTCTTCATATACTTGATCTGAAAGTATTTGGTTTGTGGGGGTAAAATATGAACATGTATGTCCTCATTGGAAATATTGATCAGTTGCTGGGAGAGAAAAAGAAGCAATCAGAATAAACACACCATTTTATCTATTTGAAAATTCATCTCCTCATTTAGTTATCCCTCATCTTATTTTAAAAGCAACTTGAGAAGATATGCTGTATTTTTTAATTTGTAAAAGATTGTAAACCCATCACATGCCATCTATAATATATAATATGTAAAAGCCAAAGCAACCATATGACTGGTCACAATTATGTGCACTGACCACCAGGGGGCAGACACTCAACACAGGAGCTGCCCCCTGGTGGTCAGTGTACTCCCACAGCCAACCTCCCATGGCCAGCCAATTTCCGTCAGTTCCTCCCCATGACTGGCTGGCTCCAATCAGCCCTGACTGCCCCTGATAGCCGGCCAGGCTGAGGAACTCCACCAGTGCACGAATTTGTGCACTGGGCCTCTAGTTTAAAGAGTAATAAAATAAGCCAAGCAAACACCATTGAATGAATAATAAACTATGCCCATGTGTCTTCTGCCCAGCTTAAGGGCTTGGCCAGAGGCCACACCCTTTCTTCACAGGGTCTCCCTCCTGCCAACCCTTCCCTTCCCCCCTCCCCCCCCCATTCTGGGCCTGTATCTTTCCCAGTCCTGACAGCTTACTGCATGTACTTTCCTGTTGAACTCAGTTTAGCCCCGAGATTCACTGAGCTAAGAAGCCAGCCACTCACAAACTCTCACAGTTTCTTTGATTACATGCCACTGATCCTGGGAACCCCGACACACTTAAGTAGTCAAAATTTCAGGAAAGGGAGTGTGGCTAGGATAGCCTCCAACCTACCCCTGGGGCAAACTTAAGGGAACTCAAGGTCAGGGTGCTCTGATGGTGACAGGAGGCCAACCCCGTGAAGCAGGACAATGCTGGGGAATGAGGTGCATCTCTGAGGAAAGGTGCTTTCCTTCCTCCGCATGGCAGGGGAGCAAGAACTTTGGGCATTTGGGCTTCCTCTGGGCCAGGGGACAGCTGAGAGGCCTTTGGTTTCCAAAGTCTGGGCCAGAGGCTGGCCTGTCCCTGACCCCTTGCCCGAGGCCTCACATCTATCAAAGCCCCAGATTAGACTTCAGACAATATTTCCTGGTGCAGTTAAACTGGTGTTTGCATTTGTTAAAGGTTCCCATTTATCATCTGCCAACATTCTCAAAGTACAATGTTAGTGATCCTGTTTTGACATATTTTCTCTTTGTTTCAATCCCTTAAAAGCCTAAAAAAACACCCAAAGTTGCCAAGACATCTCTTGACCTCCGCGAGGCCCTGCAGAGGGCAGTCTTGGTGAAGGTGTGGCTCCTGGTCCTTCCACGTGGGAGGTGGGTCCTTCCAGGAGAGGCAGGGAGGACCGTGTGCTGGAGCCGGAGTCTGGGGCAGAGGCACCTGCCTGGAGACCGAGAGGGAGCCGCTCAGTGCCAGGCTCTGAAGTCTTCACAGACACCTCTGTCCCCTCAGGGGTCACAGAGGGAGGACTGGAGCTCAGGAAGCACTGGGAGCAGAAGAGGTTGCATTGTGGCCATGCACCTTAAACTAAGTCAGGATGGAGGAAGGACAGTGCAACAAAGGAGGTGTGAGGAAGCAGGGACCGAGGAGAGGACAGCGCAGTGGGCGCTGATGCTTCCCATATGCACCTTCAAAAGTTTACTGATCTGGAATTATGCATTTGGATCAATGAAAAATAAAAAAGAATAGGCTCATGTAAAAATGTAGATATTTAGGGTTATCTAGACAGGGAGTGTAAAGAGAGGAAGAAGATGTTCAGCCTTTGCCTGACATCTGACGTGAAAGGAAGACCCAGTACATACAGGCTCAGACAGAAGGCTGGGCCCACAGTTTCCCTTGGTGGGTAGTGGGGTGGGGGGTGGGTGCTAGGAAGGCAGCCAAGAGACTCTCGTGATGGGAGGGCTGATCCCTCCTCTCAGAGGGCTTTTAAACCAAATGTTCCTAAGACAATGCCCGGGGGCATGTTTGCCAATGAGTTTTTTAATAAACTTAAAACAATACAAAAATGTAACAAATTAAAGCAAGAAATGAACAACTTGCCCTCTACATTTTAGAAAACAAAGTCAACATCTCAGACTGACTTCTGAAATACATCAGGAACACTGGAGAGTCTATAAGTCTTACAATTTTCAACTTTTGGGTTCAGACACTCATTGCATGCTGTCATAACCATGCTCTTCGCCTGCTGGACACTGTTGTCTGAGCCCAGAAGGACTGAGGCATTGAGGACAGCCCCCTGCTGCATGCAGATGGCCTTTGGGTTCTGCTCACTGCACCGGGGCTAGTGGCCCAGTTGGGCCTAGGACCCTGTGCCCAGCTCTGCTCTAGGGTTCCGTCCACTACATCCTGCTGCCTCTCAGCTCCGCACAGCCCAGGCCCAGACTGCTCTCCCCAGCTTTCTTTGAGTATTTTATCAGCAGGTCAGTATTGTTTTAAATGGTTCAAAATAATGTCCTTTCAGGACTAAAATGGAAATGGCACTTCTCCTTTCTATTTATAACTGAAACTGAGGAAAATAATGCTCATTCACGGGGGGAAAGCCTTGAGAAGTTGAAGAAAGTGTTTAGACAATGTATTTTATTAATATTATGTTTTAATCCTCACTCATTTTTTCCCATTGATTTTTCTTTTTCTTTTTCGGAGAGAATGGAAGGGAGGGAGGGAGAGTATGAGGGAGAGAAACGTAGATGGGAGAGAGACACATCTCAATTGGCTCTTGGAACTCTCCTGTGTGTGCAGACCAGCACTCCAACCACTGAGTAACACTGGCCATGAAGCATCCATCTTATATAAAAACTGCTCTTTGAAATGTTAACCCTGCTATTTGGCTTCTGTAAATTCTTGCTTGCTAAGACTACTCCCACTTCAGCGAGGCCATTAAACCTTCCGCAGACAAGGTTATCAGTGCTGGCGCCAGGCAGGCCTTTGGTTGAGGTCTCAAGGCCCCAGTACATACAGGCTCTTTAAGGACTTGCAAAAGGGGCTGGAAACACCCCATATTTGGGAGACAAAGAAGATAAAAACATATAAATAGGGAAAATTCCTGCATGTCGGGGCCCAGAATTTGAGAGACATTTTCCTCTTGACCCACGTGTAATAAATGTGACTCCATCTCTCTAAGTATTGCTTGGTTCTTCTCTGGTTTTCTGTAACAGCCATGGCTAGAAAGTATATTTTAAATGAATAACAAAAATTTATTTGAAAACATGAGTAACTGAGTGTGAGAACTGCCTAAGATCCTACCCCATCTTCCAATTGGAAGATGTCCCCAAACCCTCCAAGATCTCCCGTCCAGTGGGGCTGGCCTTTTCCTGGCCCTCAGGACCTTGGTGTTGCCTCGACAGGATACCACATGAACTTCAGTTTTTCAGAACTGATCCCACAACAAACAAAATCCCTACTCAAACAATGGGTTAAACAGCTTTTACTCAGATTTACAGGGATTTCTCAAGTCCTGCACACAGCTCTCTAAACTCCCCCTCCCATCTCTGCTCCTCACAAGCCCCTCCTGTGTCCCCTCTGGAGATTCCACCCTCCCCTCTACGGGGCAGCATCCCCCCCCCCCCCTCCAGTGAAGTATTGGCTTGGATTAAAGGGGGCTTTAACACAAGCACTTGCCATAGTGTTTTTCCAAACACCACATTTCAGATTCGAAGTTGGAGTCTGTTAATATCTGCCCTCAGCGGCACAGCTTCTCAGTCAGGGAAAGTTAACACCCAACCCCAGAGATCTGGAGACCAAATCCAAGCAGTCTTACGTTCTTCAAGTGTCAATCACGCGTTTTACTCTAAAATGTTGCTCTATAATGCAGTTCTCTAGAACAAGAGAGCAAACTGATGCTCCAAAAAGATGTTTACACGGGGTCCTCACTCCCTCCTGGCACCCTGGGGAGAGGCTGCGGACCAGGTAGGGAGGCGTGTCTGGCACTGCACTGGAAACTGTGTGAAGGGGCGTAAGGTAAGGCTATAGAAGCTAAGAGCTGTGGTTTGGGCTAGCAACACCAATACCGGATGTCTCATGGGGAAATTGATTACTTAATAAATAAATGTAGTTTCCTAGACAAAGCCTTAGCACAGAGGAAAAGGAACTTAAGAGAAAACTGGATATCATTATTTCAAATTTTGAAGTATATTGCAACACTGATTTCAGTATGAATCCATGTAAAATGTCTTCACTTCTTTCACCAGACATGGATCAAGCTCAAATGTTAATGAACAATTTATTGTGGTTTTAAACCCACGTTCAATCATTCCATTGTTGGGCAATTTGCATAGTTTCCTGTAGCAAAACCAAGATAAAAGCAGGGTTGGATTTTCCCCTTGTTTGGCAGGAATCTCAAGGCAATTGCCTTAAGCTTCCGCTTAACTTTGCTGATGGGAACAGGAGGCTCCCAGAATGTGATTAAGATGAAATCAGTTTGTACTTTTATCTCTTTCTGTTTGTTTTGATGCCCAATAGAAGCAGTGTGATTATCTAGGCTTTACCCTGCATTTATCTGGAATTACTGAGTCTTCTCCCTTCTCAATGGGGGCCCCAAGAAAGAAGACACAGACCAACAAGGCTGCTGGTGGCTCCCTGGGCTCACCCCTGAAGACAGAGCCTGGCAGCCATGTCTAAGCAGCAACACAAACCACACTTCAGCGGGAAGCCTGCCTCCCACCATGCGCATGCACTGTGTTCCCGACCTCTGAGCCAGCTCTTGCGAAGGAGTTCCTGGATATGTATTTCAACTAACAGGACTGAGGCTTTCCCTGTCCAATGGGAAAAGCAATATCTCCATCAGCATCTTCACCAACCAATCAGAGTGACTCCATTGTAACCAATCAGGACAATGCCTTTTGGGCCAGTAAAACTGTGAGGATTTGGAGTGTTCATTTGCATGAGTATAGAGCAACCTGGGAAGAGGGGCACTGACTCAGAGAGAGCACTTCCCCTTTCTTCTGAAGACGGAAGACTGTGTTTCCCGGGAGGGAGCTGAAATGGAAGAAGTCTCACTGAACCAGAGTAGAATGGAGCAGACAGACCAGAGCTAGTGGCAGACAGTAAAGCAAAGCAGAGCAGAGCTGCCTCGCCCAGGGCCACCTCACAGGGTACTGTTCCAAGCTGCGCTGTATCACTATTGAGCTGTTTGCACTAAATAAAGTTTCCTTCTTCACAACACCCTAACTTGGGGATTCCTGTTGACACTGGATTTGCACCAACAACCATTAGTTGACGCAATAAAGTGAGTTCAATATCTTCCTAAGTGTTTACTGAGTGCCTCCTGTGTGCTGGGCACTGTGCTGTACAAAAGCCAGAAATGGCCTGTCCTTCAGGAACCACCATTCCCTTCCTCATCCTCTCTCCCTCCCCCCCCCACCCCCAATAAATCAGATAGCCTCTGGCTTCCAAATTAAGATAGAGTTCTGACTGCTGTGCTGGATGCTCTGAGTGAGGACAGTCACTGAGAGGCCCAGACCAGTGGTGATGCTCCCCAGCGAGTGAAGTAGTTTCATCAGAGCTTGTTCCCCTGCAGCCCTCTTCGTGACTTCCTCTCTTCCCAGAGTGTCTCCTCCCAGTTCCCACTTTGCTTTTGGAATACCCCAAATGGCTTCTCCGCCCAAAACTTTTATGCATCATGACCAGTAAATGAATGGAAAGATGTTTAAGGAAATGCAAATAAAACAACAGTGAGGTGAATGGTGGCCTCAAAAAATATGTGCACACCTAATACCCAAACTTGAGAAAGTGAC
Organism: Pipistrellus nathusii; assembly: GCA_963693515.1. Classification (NCBI taxonomy): domain Eukaryota; kingdom Metazoa; phylum Chordata; class Mammalia; order Chiroptera; family Vespertilionidae; genus Pipistrellus; species Pipistrellus nathusii. The sequence goes on along the minus strand of OY882865.1, from coordinate 76,819,544 downwards.
CTTATTTGGGAAAAGGGTCACTGCAGATATGATTAAGTTAGGGACCCTGAGATAAGATCATTCTGGATTGCCCAGAGGAGTCCTAAGTCCAATAAAAGGAGTCCTTTTAAGTGACAGAAGATAGAGGGACTCAGAAGAGAAAGTCACGTGCAGGTGGAGTTATATAGCCACAAGACAAAGAACCTGGAGCACCATCAGCTGAAAGAGCAAAGGAAGATTCTCCTTAAGAGTTTTGGAGGGAGCACAGCTGTACCAGCTCTTTGATTTTGGACTCTCCCATGCAGAATAATTTTCTGTTCTTTAAACCCCTAAAATTGTGGTGATTTACTAGAGCAGCCACAGAAAATTAATTTTGCACTCTGATAGATAGCCAAGAACATATGTCCACCCCAGACATGAATGTGAATGTTCATAACAGCATTCATTCTTCATAATAGCCCCAAAGTACAAACTCAAATGTCAATCAGTGGTAGATGAACGCATAAATAAAACGTTGTACATCCATACAATGGAGCATTATTCAGCCATAAAAAGCAATGAAGTGTTGGTATATACTACAAGCTGAATGAGCCTGGAAAACATGCTGAGTGAGAAAAGCTAGTCACAGAAGACCACATGTCCATCTATATGCAATGTCCAGAACAGGCAAATCTATACCAACAGAAAGAAACTGTAACTGCCTAGGGTGAGGAGGGGGATGGGGAGGTTGATGAGGAGAGTGAGGGGGCTAGGGATGGGTGGTGAATTGTTTATTCATCATAAACAATGAAACAATGAGTATTTATGAATGATAATCATTCTAGATCTATCCTACTATAATCTAGACAGCAAATCTAATAACCAGGAAAAGTAAGCCCCAGAATGTATTACTGACCGTGGTCTTTGATGCCACGTTCTAAGAAATGTGCCCCTATAGGTTGATGGATGAAGTTTCTAGTCACAGTTTCAAATCCTAACCCTTCTCTGAGAGGAGACACCTGGTACCTGGCAGCTTCCTCTCCTGATCTCCCTACTCTCCCCACTTCAACACATAAGGACTCCTGGAAGCTGCCCCTCTGCTCACTGGGGGCTCTGATGAAACTACCTCACTCCCTGGGGAACATCACCACTGGTCAGGGTCTCTCAGTGACTGTCCTCACTCAGAGCATCCAGCACAGCAGTCAGAATTCTATCTTAAAATGATCCATGAGAAGACATGGCTTTTGTCCTGGCCAATGTGGCTCAGTTGGTTGGGTATAGTCCTGTGCACCAGAGGGTTGCCTGTTCCATTTCCAGTCCAGGCACATGCCCATGTTGTGGGCTCGATCTTGGCTGAAGGGCATGCAGGAGGCAGCCAATCGATGTTTTGCTCTCACTTGGATGTTTTTCTCTCTCTCTGTCCCACTCCCTTCCTCTCTCTCTATAAATGAATAAAAAAATCTTTTTTTTTTTTTAAAGTCATGGCTTTTAAGAATTCACTACATTTAAAAGAAGAGGCTCTTGTGGTGGCTGGGGGCAGGGCCAGCGGTCACATCACATACAAAGCCAGTTCTCTGAGGGCCCACCTGAGCAGAGCCCACCTCCCTCCATTCCTGCACCTGCTCAGAGACCTGTCTGGCTCAGTTCCAAGGCCTCCTAGTTGGGGTGATTCTCACCTGTTTGTTCCATGCGACCTCAGGGGACTTGCTGAGGTCACTGAGGTTTGTAGAGTGGATTTGACTGTTCAGGTGCCCTTTGGCACGGGAATTAGGGATGCTGTGGCCGCCCATAACCCACTGCATCCAGTGAGGGCGCAGCAAGGACTGGCCCTCGGTGTGGTCCCGTGGTGGACTGTGGTCACTGCAGGCTCCCACTGTCCCTTCCGAGGCCTGTCCAGTGGAGCTGGCCCCTGCCATCCAGGTCTGGGCAGAATATCTTTGGCCAGAATGACTGATTTAGGCATGGGCATATGACCTGGGCAAGTGAAACAGGACCCTGGCTGGGGCCTTGTAAAAAAGGGACCTGCTTTCCCTGCTGGTGTAGGTACCACTGGGCAGACACTGGCTTGGAGAAAGGCAGTCTAAGAGTCTGCCTCCACCACTTTGAAGCTCAGGGTGCTTGAGCCAACTATTTAACCTCTGGAATCTTGGGTTCCGCATATATATAGTAACATTGCAATACCTGCAGAGCTGGTATGAGGACTGAATTGAATTTTGAGGGGCGCAAGGCACAGTCCCCTGCCTCTGGGAGTCGCTCAGCAATGATACCTCCTACTCGCACATGTACAGAGTGCTCGGAGGAGTCTCTGGCACAGCAGCTGGTCCAAGGACACATGCAACCCAACGTCTCTTGTCCTTCAACGACTTTTCTGGCCCGATTTACACCTGCACTTCTGCTGCTCTTTAGATGAAGGAGTAAATATATGCAGAAAATTCACACCTCTCATTGTTATGATTAGTTATTCCACTCACACAGCACCTACCACAATCTGCTGGTGTTGCTTTCCTATTTGGTAGCCTCCAAAATGCAGTATGCCAGGCTTTGCTTGCACAACCTTATTACTCAGAATGTTTTCATAGACCTCTATAAAAACAATGCATATAAGTACATCATGAGATGAGACATAAAGGAAAATATAAATGAGAGCAGATCCTATTAACACGGCTTTTTTTAATTAAGGACGTTTTCAGCACATGAAAGCTTCAGCTGGAGGATATAGCTGTCAGCATGAATAGTCTGTTTCAAATAAATGCTATGCCTCTCCTCCTACTTTTACACATGACATGGGAGATATTATCACCACAATACAAATGCATGTGTATTGTTCATTACCTACTAAACTAATGTGCTCTTTCCCTAGCCGGTTTGGCTCAGTGGATAGAGCTTTGGCCTCTGGATTGAAGGGACCCAGGTTTGAGTCCAGTTAAAGGCCGGTACCTTGATTGCAGGCTCCCCCCTGGCCCTGGCCCTGGTCAGGGCACTTACAGGCAGCTACTAAATGATGTGCTTCACATCGATATTTCCCTCTGTCTTTCCCTCTCTCTTCCACTCTCTCTAAAAATCAATGAAAAAATATCCTTGGGTGAGGATAAAAATAAATAAGTAAGTAAATAATAAAATAATTTGCTCTTCATGCTTTGTACAAGTCTCTGCAGTAAAACACGAGCTTACAAAGTGCAAACGGCCTTTGCTCTGTGTAACACCGCGAGTGCTTACTGTGCGATCAAAGCTCAGTTACAAGAATCTCACACCGTTTAATTGTATTGCTGTGTGTTTAACTGTTATTGTTTTCCTCTGAATAGAATTGCAATGTGATACAGAAAAATACTTTTTAAATGGATGTTACGCAATATTTGTTATTTGATGTAATTTAAGGCTTTTAATAATCATCGCTCTGGACAGTAAAGTCTCAGACTGCTACTGTAACAGAAATATCTCCCCCCACACACCCCCAGTTTTGAGAGGAATGTTAAACTGCTGAGTGCTGGGGTCCACAGAGCTCCTTGGCTGCTCACACAGGCACCACGGTTCCAGTGCCTCCAGTGCCTTAAGCCAGGCGTGTGTTTGCACTCTCACTTCTCTCTCCTCCCCGCCATGGAGGAGGCAGGCATTAGCTCCGTTTGTAGGTAAGAGAGCTAAGTGAGACTCAACAAGATTAAGCAACTTGCCCAAGTTGATAGTTAAAAATTAAGCCTAGCCCTGACCAGTTTGGCGCAGTGGACGCACCACAAGGTCCCGGGTTTGATTTCCGGTCAAGGGCACATACCTATGTTGCAGGTTCAATCCCAGACCAGGGCCATGTGCAGGGGTAACCAATCAATGTGTCTCTCTCACATCAATGTCTCTCTCTATCTCTCTCCTCTCTCCCTTCTTTTACTCTCTCTAAAAAAATCAATGAAAAGAATATCCTCTGGTGAGGATTAAAAAAATAAATTAAGCCCAGGTCTGTGTTATTCCAACCGCTAAACTGCTTCAATATGAATGCACTGTCCAGTTTAAAAAAATAAAATAAAAAATCACCTATTACCTTTGGCCACCTCCCAGTCCCGTGAGCCACGGGCACCCTGTCCATCCCTTCGCCCACTGGGCTGCCAGAGTTCACCTAGGGTGTGTGGCCCGTTCGGTGTTTCTGCTGCTGCCATCAGCTTTGGGCCAAACTGAAGGCCTCGGATGGGGTTAGGATGGCGTTTCACAGGGACTGACCATCTGCAGGTTATTAGGTAATTTTTAAAAAAAAATATATATATCTTTTATTGTTTTTCTACAGAGAGGAAGGGAGAGAGATGAAAGTCAGAAATATGGATGAGAGAGAAACATCGATCAGCTGCCTCCTGCACACCTCCCACTGGGGATGTGCCCGCAACCAAGGTACATGCCCTTGACCAGAATCGAACCTGGACCCTTCAGTCCGCAGGCTGACGCTCTGTCCACTGAGCCAAATCATTTTCGGCTATTAGGTAATTTTAAAATACTGAACTTAACATTCCTTGATAATTTTTTAAACACTGACGGTTTTGTTTTTGTTTTTAGGGCCACAAATACATGTAGATGAGCATTTTTCTCTTCAGACCCAGAAATAAGTCCAGTGTGCTAATGCACACTCAAGTTCCACAGTGACAGAAGAGCCACACCAATACTGCATCCCCAGCATCTGCAGGGGCCTTGGAAGATGAGGGGCAGCAACCTCGTGTGATGGCAGAAAGCTGGGCACGGGGCTGCACCAGCTACTACACCGACTCTCCGTTTCGGAGAGTTCACCGGGCCTCTCTGAACCTCAGCTTCCCCAACACGAACATGGAAATGGAATGCTGGTGCCATGCAGATTAACTGAAAATAACGCAGGCAAATGCTTTAGCATTGTACTTAGCAGCAATGGGATTTACCAGGCTTCCCAGGCTAAGAGATGTGCAGGGGGAAAGGAAAAAAGTTATAAAATGCAGAGGCACCGGAGGAGGTGTGTCACAGAGAGGCTGGAGCTGGGAGTGGAGGAGCCGGCATGGGGGTGGTGCAGCTTCAGACCAACAGCAAAGCCAGTCGGAGGAGTTGCAACTCTGTCCTGCCTGCAAGGGGGACCTCTCAGAATATTCCAGCAGGACGGGGGCAGCCAGCGGGATTCTATTATACAAAGGAAACTGGCGGGGTGTGAAAGGTGGTCTGGGGAGAGTATGGCGGCCTGAGAAGCACCGCCATAGCTTGGGACCTGCTGAGGACCATGGGCAAGGCTGTGGGGACACAGAAGAAAGATATTTCAGGAAGCGGAAGCAATAGAACTTAGTGACTCATGCCCCAAAAACCTATCAGTTAAGTGGACCTAAATAGGGCCATTGTTCTTTTTAAAAAATATATTTTATTGATTTTTTACAGAGAGGAAGGGAGAGGGATAGAGAGCTAGAAACATCAATGAGAGAGAAAATTACCTAATAAACAGCTGCCTCCTGCACACTCCCCACTGGGGATGTGCCCACAACCAAGGTACATGCCCTTAACCGGAATTGAACCTGGGACCTTTCAATCCGAAGACCGATGCTCTATCCACTGAGCCAAACCGTTTCGGCTCAATGTTCTTAATAAAAATGATTCTGCACCTAGAAAACATCTAGACAGTCAGCACTCAGCACCCACCACGCTCCCCGGGCCCCGGGGCCGCTGGGCTGTGAGCTGACAGCACATCTGTGCCCACGCTTACTGGATTGCAGCAGGTGGTTGGGCACGTCTCTCCTCCTCTTGGGCTCCTCCACGAGGCTCTTCAACAGGAGGGGCGAAATGTCACTGAGCGGCTCCTCTGCATTCTGTAGTTCTTGGCTGGGGGTTTTCACTGCTGCCATTTTAGCGTGAAAAACGGAGTGTTGTTCTTAGAGCCGAAGGTCATGTCCTGGGAAGAACACAGTGACGGGAGAGTCATCCGTGAGAAACCTCCACATTTCCCCTCAGCCCTTGACAAATGTGCCTCTGGCGTCACCGCGTGACGGCCCTCCCGGCCTCTGGCCACCCGGTTCCCACACACGGCCGTCCCATTAATCTCCCGCGTCACCCATCACACCCGGTATCGTGCCATGGCCCAATCCTTTCGTGTCCTAACTCTTAAGAGCTTTTCCCAAAATGTAGTCCTGACATGCTTCCCGCGCTATTAGTAGAGCCGAGTGAAAGCAGAGTGAAGGGCCCTCACTGGCGAGTAGGTTTGGAAAATGTTGCAGGAAACAGTTAAACGAGTCTGTTCTTTCTGAGATCCCCCCAATCAGATTCTCAGATGCGGCCGTGAAACCCTGTGATCTTGGAGACGCTGTGAGGACCCTGGCATTGATGAGCCGCCTCCTGGCTTCCTCTGCTGAGGGGTTGGAGCTCCACAGACAGCCTCTGTCTGCACTGGCCCTTCCTGGAAGCTCTGTCTGAGGACCCAGGAGGGACCCGGGCATGTCACACCTTTTGCCAGTCTTGCCTTCCCTTAACACAGTCATTTCAAGGCCCACCTTCTTCTTAAGTCCACACCCATCCCACCACTTCAGCAATGGCTGCTTCTCCTCCTCATCTGGCATTAACAGTTTATTGCCCTGGCTTCGTTAAGAATGTTCGTTTCGAAATGGAAGCTACACACACACACACACACACACACACACACACACACATTCACACACAATTTATTGCCCTGCCATGGCACCTTACAAATCCTACACATCTTCATATTCCCCAGCTAAATGCCCTAACCCGGTGCCTGGTACAGACGGGACTGCTCTGTAAAGCCTCTGAAATTGGATGTAAAATCTCTATGTCCTTGTGGGTTGTGGTGGTGGTTGTGTTTCTGAGAAGGTTCATAACTTTAGATTCCCAAAGCGTCTCCGGCATTGAGCAAAAGAAGGTTGGCTACCCTGCCGGGGCTTAACACTCACTTCCCGAAAGAAGTTCCTCCTCTCCCCGCCCTGGCCATCCCTCTCTCTAGCATCGCTGCATCCCCATCCTCCTCGGCACTGCCGCCACCTCACCTGCTCACCCCTAACACCTACCTCCCCAGCTCCTTCTCCAGCCCCTTCTCCACCGGGTCCCTCAGATGCCCTGCCCTGTCAGGCAGGTGCCAGAGCCACCATCCTCCCTCCACCCACCGCCAGGGTGACCCTGTTTCCCTGTTCACAGCCCCCTCCCTGGTCCCCTCGCCCCACCCTCTGAGCAGGCCCCAGTCCTGGTCCCCTAGCTCGCCCCATCCTCTGGGCAGCCCTCTCCTCCCTGCAAACCCTAACCCTAACCTTCCCTCCGCTCGATGGACTCCATCCCCTGCGCGGGGCTGTTGTGGACCCTGGACCCCGGCCCGCCACATCCCCATTAATCCTTCAGGCCAGACCTCGCCTGCCACCCAGCCCAGGAGGACAGGCGTCTGGACTCCGCCAGGGGTTCGGGCTGCCCAGCAGCTCAGAGGCCACGGGCCACCCCGCCCCAGCCCCGGGGCGGCTCACACTGGAGGGGGTCCCCGGTCCCCGGCAGGATTTCGCTGCGTCCACTCTAGCGCACAGCGTCGCCATGACAACGGGACGCGCTCCCAGGGTGGCGACGGGCGCGACCAAGTTGCCCAGAGACGCGGGGGGAGCTGCGCTGTCGCAGCGCGGAGCCCGGAGGCCGTGGGTGTCTCCTGGGGACCCTGAGCGGTGTGAGGGGCCCGGGGGCACAGAGAGCCACCCAGGCGGTGCAAGGCCGATGGATTCCCCGGGGCGAGTGAGAAAGTCGGGAGAGACTGCAAACTGGGCGCCTGGAAGGTGGTTGCGGGAGAGGTCGGGCTGAAGGGGGCGTGGCCTCCCTGGCGAGGCGGGGACAGCTTCCCCGATACGTGCGTTCAAGGGCGCCCTACTTTAATATAATTTGTTTTGCATTTTCTATTAGGACAAGTTTCAAATATATGCAAAGTAGGAAGAATAGTATGATGAACCTGAGGCACTCGCCTGCAACAATGATCAAATCACGGCCAATCTTACATCGTTTGTACATTTCCCTACTCCCTGCATTATTCCAAGAAAACCCCAGGCATCATTTCCCCCATAAATAGTTAGGAATATAACTCCAAAAGATAAGGGCTCTTTTAAAGATCATAACCACAAGATGCCCTGGCCAGTTTGACTCAGTGGTCGCTCAGTGGTTAGAACTGGGCCCGTGGACCGGAAGGGTCTCAAGTTCAATTCCCAGTCAAGGGCAGGTACCTTGGTTGAGGTCTCAATCTTGAGGCAGAGGCAATCAATCTATGTGTCTCTCTCACATGTCTCTCATCTCATTTCTCTCTCTCTCTCTCTCTCTCTCTCTCTCTCTCTCTCTCTCTCTCTCTCTCTCTCTTTCTCTCTCTCTCCTCTCTTCCCCTTCCTTGTCCCTCCCCTACACTCTTAAAAAATCATTTGCAACAGCATGGATGGATCTGGAGAGCATTATGCCAAGTGAAATAAGCCAGTCAGTGAAAGATAAATACCACATGATCTCACTCATTTATGGATAATAAAGAACATTACAAACTGTTGAACAAAAGCAGACAGAAGCAAAGAAGCATCAAAAAGACTATCAAACTAGATCAGGAAGATAGGGGAGGGTTAGGATTTATATGCATGTGTATATAAGCACAACCAACAGACACAAGACACTGGAGGTGGCGGGGCGAGAGCAAGTTGTGGGGTGGGGGAGGAGGGTAGGGGAGGCCTGAGGGAGGTCAGTGGGTTGGGAAAAGGAAACATATATGCTACTATTTGTAACACCTTAAATAATAAAATAAAATAAATGGAAAAAATGTCATCAGGTGAGAATTAAAAAACTAACTAAAACTACAATATCAGTACCTAAAAAATTAAAATAACTTTAGACATCTAATATCTGTACTCAATTGTCTTATAAGTGTCATAAAATATTCTTATAATTCACCTATTTGAGTTAGAATTCAAATAAAATCCACACATTGAGATAGATTGATATGTTTCAAGTCTTTTTTAATCAGTGGCTTCTCCCTCTGTATCATTTTGTTGTTATTGCAATTTATTCACTAAAGAAGTTGTTTCTGTCTTTGCTACTGATATTTAAGGGTTACACCATGAAACTGGGTCAGCTCCCCTAACTTTCTGCCCTGTCTATGCCACCCTGCTCACCGAGGACATTGCTCCTCACATAGCCTCTCAGTCCCTCTTCCCAGAGCTGCCCCTGTCTCCTCCCTCCAGCTATCACTCGACACTGTTTGATGCCATCTATGGCTTTGTGCTGATAAGAGATGAGACCTGCCTTCTCACATCCACGTCACTTGCTATGCTCTTGTGGTTTCTTGGTTTCTTCCATCTTCCTATTCTCTGATCCCTCCCTCCTGGCTACGGTCATGACTGGTTAAAAATCTGTCCATCTTTCAAGGCTACCGCTAGAGATGGTGGATCCCCTATCCTTCCCGTAACCTTACAGGTCACAAGCGCTGTTCCCTCTCTGGGTCTCCAAATACTTTGTTCCACCGTCTTTTGCAATACAGCTTTTTAAATGCTGTACCCATCATTATTTGTGTATGTGTCTTAAATTGCAGAATTCTTAGGGGGAAGGGACAGTGCTTTATCTTTGGATCTCCCACAGCCCTTGACATAGTTCTTTGTTCATAGTGCTTACCCAGTAACTGTTGGCCAAGTGGGTAAAAAAATCATTTCCTTGTACGGTAGGTCACTTCAGTTCTTTCTACTTTGTTGCCCCAACAAGGTTGTAGATTTCAGGGCAGGTATGTCTCCAATAGTGCCAGAATTTTCCACCCAGCTCAAATCATCAAGTGCTTGTTTCCACACATTTTTTAAAAAATATATTTTATTGATTTTGTACAGAGAGGAAGGGAGAGAGATAGAGAGTTAGAAACATCGATGAGAGAGAGTCATCGATCAGCTGCCTCTTGCACACCCCCTACTGGGGATATGCCCACAACCAAGGTATATGCCCTTGACCGGAATCAAACCCAGGACCCTTCAGTCCCCAAGCCGATGCTCTATCCATTGAGCCAAACCGGTTTTGGCTCCACACATTTTTTTTTTTTAAATGAGTATTGAGTAGCACCTACTACTTTTTACTTAATTTGTTCCTTGGAACAATTTCCAAATTCCCTATTTTATACATAGATATGATATAATAATAATATGCCTGTCTCTGTGTAATCAATTAACCAAATTCCGTGGTTGCCTACTTCTGCTTTCTTAGCATCAGAACCTCAGCGTTGATTAGGTTTCTCCCCACATCTCCAATTCCAGCAGTAGATCCCAATTAGTCTAGGTCAGTATTTGAATTTCTGACCCTTTCACCGATGGCTGATTTATTTTTTTAAAATAAATCTTTATTGTTCATATTATTACAAATGTTCCTCATTTCCCCCCCCCTCCATTGCTCCCCTCCACCAGGTTCCCACCCCACCCTCTGCCCTTTCCCCACCCCCCATTGTCCTCATCCATAGGTGCACAGTTTATGTTCAGTCTCTTCCCACACTCCCCGCTCCCCCTTTCCCTGAGAATCGTCAGTTCACTCCCCTTCCATACCTCCAATTCTATTATATTCACCAGTTAATAATGTTCATCAGATTTTTTTTAATTCCCTTGATTTTTAGATTCACTTGTTGATAGTTAAGTATTTGTTGTTCATAATTTTTATCTTTAATTTCTTTCTCTTCCTAAAGAACCCCCTTCAGCAATGCATATAATTCTGGTTTGGCGGTGATGATGATGAACTCCTTTAGCTTTTTTTTTTTATTAGTGAAGCTCTTTATCTGGCCTTCGATTCTGAGTGATAGCTTTGCTGGGTAGATTATTTTTGGCTGTAGGTTCTTGCTATTCATCACCTTGAGTATTTTTTTTTCATTCCCGTCTGGCCTACATGGTTTCTGTTAAGAAATCAGCTGACAATCGTATGGGTGCTCCTTTATAGGTAACTACTTGCTTTTCTCTTGCTGCTTTTAATATTCTCTTTGTCTTTTGCTCTTGGAATTTTAATTATGATGTGTCTTGGTGTGGTCCTTTTTGGATTCCTTTTGTTTGGGGTTCTGTGCGCTTCCTGGACTTGTAAGTCTAATTCTTTCACCAGATGGGGGAAGTTTTCTGACACTATTTCTTTCAGTATGTTTTCGGTATCTTGCTCTCTCTCTTCTTCTGGGACCCCCTAATTCTGATGTTGGTTCGCTTGAAGTTGTATCAGAGGTTTCTTACATTATCTTCAACTTTCTGGATTCTCTTGTCTTCTTGCTTCTGTGGAGGAGTGTCTTCTGGCTCTTTATGTTCCAAATCTTTGACTTGATTCTTGCGATCTTCCATTCTGTTTTTTAAGACTCTGTATAATATTTTTTTTATTTCAGACAATGTATCCTTTATTTCTTGTGGATCCCTTATTATTTCTAGTTGATCCCTTTTTATATCTTCATAGGTCTCATTTATTTTATCGTCCTTTTCTAGGAAATTCTTGAAAAACTTTATAAATGTTTTGAACTCTATATCCAGTCACTTTTGGTCCTCCATTTCTTTCATTTGTGATCTGTTTCCTTGTCTCGGCATTTTCGCAGCTTCCTGAGTTGGTAGCCTTAAAAGTCTCTGTGTACAGCTTGGATGGGGCAGAGTTTCAGGGTGGAGCCTACAGCCTTGGCTTCCGGCAGCCCCGCCCTATGAGGCTCCTGAGTCTCAGTGTTCCTCAGGGTCCTTTGGTACTCACTGCAAGCACCTCTGAAAGAAAGGTGCCCTCGAGTTTTGCCCACTACCAAACAGTCTAGGCTCTCCCCCAATGAGCCTAGAACTGGGGTTCAGTTCACTTAGAAGTGGAGTTGGAAGTAGAGTTCAGAGCAGTCTGGAGCTTTTGTCTCCTTCCTGCTAGGCAATCAGTGGCACAGTTAACCGCCTGTTCTCTGCACGCAATGTGCGTGCCTCAGGGACTTCCTTTCGCCGCTCCCCTGGGTTTCCACCTTACAGCCCAGACTCCCTCTGTATGAGCCTGGGTCCCTGGGGTCTGGCCTAGAACTGGGGTTCAGTGCAGTTGGAACTGGGTCTCAGCACAGTCAGGAGCTTTTATCTCCTTCCTGCTAAGGAATGCCAGCCAGGCACTCAGCAGCCGCTCCTCTTCGACTCTGTTCTCTCCTCGCATTCAGCATGTCTCCATACCTTAGACTTTTACAGCTCCTCTGCTTTTCCTTCTGGTTTTCTCTTTCCTCCATTGTAAAATTTCCAGTCAGTCGACTTTCCTGTAGTTCTGGGTAATGTCCATTTTGTATTTTAATTGTATTTTATTGAAATTTTTGTGTGAGGCTGCGGTTAGGTGTTTACCTATGCCGCCATCTTGGATTCTCCACCCATGGCTGATTTAGAATTGAGTATGTGAGCCAATTCTGGACACAGAGACGTTAGGGGTTGGCTTCTGGGAGAACTCTGGAAACGGCTTCCTCTCTCCTAAGAAAAAGACACACATAGATACAGTGTCTTCCTCTGTCTGGACATTGTAGTGACCAGAAGAGATTCCTTGGAATTGCCATAGCCATCAGAGGCCACGAGGGGCCCAGACATTAGGATGAAGTTGATGAGGATGGCAGGAGACAAGGAAGAAGACTGATGTAGATGACAGCATTTCACCTTGGACTGTTTGGCACCTGCCACCCATCTCTTTATTTCAGCTGAAAACATTCTAACATACTTTTTTTTTTAAGTGTGTTACTGCTCAAAGTGTGAACTGTAGCACAGGAGCTGGTTAGAAATGCAGAATTTCAGGTCACCCCAGACCTAATGAATCAGATTTTGCATTTTAAGAAGACCCTTCAGGAGATTTGTAGACACATTAATGTTTGGGAATCACTGAACTGATGCCCTAGAATTATAGCTGTTTTAGATTATCAGTTATTTAATCATTTCATTCATGTATTTCACATTTATTTAGCTTAGTGTTTGCAAGGAGCAGAATACTAAGGTATCCCAGCCCCCTGAGAACTAAATCAGTGAGGTGAATGTGATAACAGGTGCTGAAGCTGCAAGCCACACACTTTGGTAGCAAAAGGGGAGCAATTCATCACCTTGCTTAAACCCCCCAGTGTCTTCACATTGTACGGAAACTAAAATTCTAATTCTTAACACAAGTTTCAAGGCTTTGCAAGTCCTGACTGCTGGCCCCTCCTCCCCCCTTCTCTTCACCATGTCTCTGTGCTTCTCCCACACCCCCATTGCCTGGTGTGGTGGGTTAAAGCTGGCTGAAAATTCTTTGACACCTCTCCCATGGATGGGGGGGGAGGAGGAAAGGGGGGTCTCCCTGTGCTTTCCCCTTGAACCTAGGTGGGTCTATGACTGTTTTAACTTCCCAGTCCAGTCCTGTGTGGATTTCTGATCCCCAAATTAATGAGAAATAATAAAATGGTTGTTGTTTCAATGCTGTACATTTGAACAAAACTATAGCTGAAGGAAAAAATAACCAGAAACATGGCTAATTCCTACATAGCGGAAGAATCCCTTTCTCAAAGGTTTTTGTTTGTTTGTTTGTTCTTTGTCTCCCCCCCCCCCCCCCCCCCGGCTTCCCTTTAGTTAAAATTTGTGAGAGATTTTAATCTGGACAAAACCCAGGAGGAATTAGGGCCTGTGGGAGGAGCTATCTCTCATCATCAAGAAATCCCACAGGAAGAAGGTATTGTACAGCACAGCTGGGTGGGTGTAACAGCCCCTCCCCTTAACTTCTCCCCTCTGCAAAGTGCTGCCTCCATCTCTGAGCAGGACATCCACCTGGCCCTCCGGGGCTGCACTTACAGCATTGCAGTGTTTCCTTTTTCCATATAAACCCTTTTTGGTGATGGAGTGGCTAGTTGACTTTTATTTTATATTTGACACTTTCTAATACAGGTCCCACCCCTTATCCTCTCCCTGCTCTGGGTTCTCTCCCTTCCATGCCCTTAATGCAGTGGGTGATTCTCCACTGATGGGCTTGCTTCTCGGATGAGTTCAATGAAGGATGATTGTTCACCACTGTACACTCATCATCTTGTGCACTGCCTGGCACTGGGACCTCAAATGATTGTAGAATTTAATTATTTATGAGTTTTGTCAAGTGAGTTCTTAATATACATTTTTGGAATATGGACAATATATTAATACTAGAGGCCCGATGCACAAAATTCATGCATGGGGGGGGGGAGTGTTCCCCTCAACCCAGCTTGCACCCTCTCCAATCTGAGACCACTGGCTCCTAAATGCTCACCTGTCTGCCTGCCTGATCACTCCTTACTATTTGCCTCTGCCTGCCTGGTCGCCCCGAACTGCCTCCCCAACACTATCCTAGTTGCCCCAACTGCCCCCCACCATCCTGGTTGTCTCCAAATGACCCCCATCCCCCCTTGCCGGCCTGGTTGCCCCATGCAGCCTGTTCAGTTGTCTGTTTGGATTCAATGATTATATATATATATATATATATATATATATATATATATATATATATATGTGTGTGTGTGTGTGTGTGTGTGACTCTATATATATATATAGACTAAAGGACCTGTGCATGAAATTCATGCACGGGGAGGGTTCTCTTCAGCCAAGCCTGCACCCTCTCCAAGTGGGAACCCCTTGGGGGATGTTTGACTGCCAGTTTAGGCCTGATCCTAAACTGGCAGTAGGACATACCTCTCGCAATCTGGTACCGCTGGCTCCTAACTACTCACCTGCCTACTTGCCTGATCATCCCTAACTGCCTCTGCCTGCCTGCCTGATCACCTCTAACTGTCCCCCCGCCCCCCCCCCTCCACCCCACCAGCCTGATCTCACTCCCAACTGTCCTCCCCTCCCAGCCTGGTCACCCCCAACTGCCCTCTCCTGCAGGCCTGATCTCACCCCAACTGCCCTCCTCTGCTGCCAATTTGGTTCTTATTGGTCAGTTTCTCTGTCAGTCAACATCAAAAACTCCACCTCCTAGACAGCCATTGGCTCCCCACAGCACCCAGAATTGGTTCTGATTGATCAATTTCAATGCCAGCCAGTGTCAAAAGCTCTGCCTCCTAGGCAGCCATTGGATCTTCACAGCACCCACATTTGGTTCTGATTGGTCAGTTCCTATGCCAGTCAGTGTCTCTGGGCCTATCAATGGGGCCTAATCAGAAAGGCAGGGCTGATCAGCAGCCCCCGTGTAGGTCTGGAGAGAAATGGAGGTACACTGCTGGCCAGACCAGGAGAGAAAGAGAGAGGCAAGTGCTGATGAAAAGCTGCCACAGAGGCAATGGATCAGTTCCTGCTTCTCTGTTCAGGCCTCTCTCTGGCCCTGATTCTCCCAGCCCCCTCAGCAGTCAGGGCTGGGTCACTGCACCTGCATCGGAAGCAGTCAGACTGGTTGGTACAGCCTTGGTTGTTATTGGTTGTTATGACCCAGGTTTTTTTTTTTTTTTTTTTTTTTTAATATATTAGGATGGTTCAAAATTCAAGAAGTAAAAATTCTCCTTTTGACTCTTGTCCTTAGCCACCGGGTTCCCTTTCCCAGAGGTAACTCATGTTACTGGATTCTTATTTATCTTTCCAGGGATATGTTACATGTATAGGAGCAATTATATGTATGCTTACATGTGTGAAAAGTTTAAACCCTATTTAAAAGCCCAAGAACCGTACTCTCCCGACTACGTTTTTTCACTTAAAAATATATCTGGATGATTATTCCATATCACTATATCATCATTCCATACACCAAGTGCCTCCTCATTGTCTTTTGTGACTGACTATAAATACTCCATGATTTATATAACCAGTCCCCCATTATTAGATATGTAGATTATTTCTCATCTTTTGCTATTATAAACTGTGTTGTAATGATTTAAACAAGTGAATACATCATTTCTACAAACATGTACATCCATCCATTGATATACACCTGAGTGTATCTCTAAGAAAAGCCCCTGAAGTGTGCTAGGTTAAAGGGTCTGCACATTGGTGATACTGATAACTATTGTTGTTTCCCCTCACGGACTTTGTGTTAATTATTCACTCCTACTTGTAATGCCTGAGAGCACTTGTTTCCTTACAGCCTCACAAGCAGAATATATTATAAAACTTTTAAATTTTTACCCATCTGATGGATAAAAAATAGTATTTCAATATAGTTTTATTTTTTTATTTCTCTAATATAAGTAAAGGTGAGCATGTTTTTATATGTTTAGGGGACATTTGTGCCTCCTTTTCCATAAATCCATGTCTCTGTTTTTCCATTGGCTTTTGATCTCTTTCTTATTGAGTTGTTGGAGCTCTTCATACATTAGGGATATTACTCTATTATTTGTGATGTTGTAAAATGTCCCCCCATAGTTTTTTAAATTGTTTATGTTGTGTTCATCATGTCTTGAACAATACTGTGGGGTGGGAATTCAGACAGGCAAGCAGAGATGGCTTGTTTCTGCTCCACAATGTCGGGGGCTTCAGGTGGAAGACCCAAAAGCTAGGGAGTGGGATAGTCTGAAGGCATCATCTGGTGGTTGATCTTAAAACTGCCAGCTGGGAACCTAAATAAGGCTCTTGACCAAAATTCCCACACGTGCCCTGAACTTCCTCACAACGTGGCAGCTGGGTTCCAGGAGAGAGCCAGGCCTAAGCTGCATTGCTGTTGGGACCAGGCCTTGAAAGTTATGCAGCATCACCCCACCTCACTCTGTCAGTTGAGAATGTTGCAAAGCTCAACCAGGAACACAGACTCTTTTTTTTCTGGCGAAGGAGGGTCAGTCAGCTTCTGAAGAGATGGTCTTTCCGGCATTGGCTGTGGCTGTGAGGCTGCTGAGCTGCAGCACGCATTTTGCCCGCAGCAAGATCAGCCTGAGGTCATCATTCTGAGAGGAAAGGGCGGAGCCAAGAGAAGCGCAGCAAACAGAGCCTGCACCACGCCCTAGTCCACAGGGAAGCTTGCTCTATCTCTGGCTCTCCACCAGGCGAGCTGATACCTGTCCTTATTGCTGTCACACTCCGATATGTTGGTTTGTCTATTTTCTGCAGCCAAATACATCTTAATTTATGTATCCAGACAATTTAATGCACTAAATTATTTTCAACCTCGTGGCAATGCTGAAATATGGGTATTACCTTTCCCATTATACTAAGGTGACCAGATTTTAACATTGGTAAAAATTGGGACTGTCCGGCCAAAGGCGGAACGTCTGGCCACCTTACATTATATGGATGAAGAAATGGAAGTTTAGAGGGCCAAAGGAACTTGCCCAAGGCCACATGGCTAATTGATGTCTAGGTCAGAATTCGAACCCAGTTTTGTCTGTTGTAAATTTTCTTTTCTGTATGCCAAGCCAAATCGCCTTCTGGGCAGAAATGTGGGAAGCCCTTGGGAGGTTGGGAGGTGAGGCATTGGGAGCAATAGCTCATGTGCAGTTTTATTTGCTCTCTTTTAATCTGTTTTAACCATAATATTTCACATAAATGCTCAAAAGGATGCTGACAAATGGAGGAGGGAATAATAAAAGTAAAGGAAAAACTGCTTTCCGGACACAGCCAGCTCACATTTCCAGTGTAAACAGTGAGCCTGGACCATAAAAGTCTCATTAAAATGTCAGTGTTACATCTCTGTACTTCAGCACTGAATAGGAAATCACACATGTCCCATTATTTATGGCTCATCAGTAATACATTAGCTCCACTCCCGGTAAAGCTCACATTCAGGGGAGAATAGACCTTTTTGTTTGGTTTATTGAGCAGCTGACGGGGCAGAGCAAGTTCATTTCATTGGTAGAGTCACTTGGTGAAGGCCTTAAACCAGGGAAAGCCAACTCCTCCCTCCTCCCAATGCTCTCCCCCTGCCCACCCCAAATCAACCCCTTCAGCACATATATTACGTTCCCTGGAAGCCTTGTGTATGTCAAGGCTCTTTCTGTTACCAGTGACAGAATGGATTCAAAAGTGGGGGGAAAAAACTTAACAATAATCTATCACCTATCGAGAGAGGCTTTAGCCACAGCTGCATCTAGGTGTCAGGTGATGCAGTCAAGATCTGGTGTCTCTGTTCCCCGGTTCTCGCACTCTGCGTGGCCTGCATTCTTAGCCAGAAGCTCTTCATCCCCTGGAAATGCTGTCGTCTTGCTTCCAACTTGAGCTTATTGCCAACACATACTGTTTTTGTTGTTGCTGTGTCAGCCCTATTGGCCCAGCTTGAGTCAGGTGCTCCTTCTTGAACCAGTCATTGTGGTTAGTTGGCGAGGTGACTCTCCTCCTCCAGATCAAGGTCATGTGCTCACTCCTGGGCTATTGGCGGTGAAAGCCCCACCCAAGCTTCCGTGGTCTGAGAGCGGGGAAGGGGTCTTGTATCAAAGGAAAAGGGAATAAAGTCTGGCCAGACACAACCAACATACAATTAGGTTGAACCTTATAAAGTTGTCATTATTCAAATCTATTTTACCTAAAAATATGGTAATCGATATGACCTAACCTAAGATATTACCAGGCTTGTTCTGGTCCCTCAGTACATGCTCCCATAGAATTTATCAGTTTGCAGTCTCAGCCGCCATACATCCTGCAGGTGCTTATTCCATACTAACGATAGATTCCTTCCATGTGTGGCTATGAAAGCCTCTAAGTTTTAACTCCCCCCAGGAGGGGCCCAAGCATGGCATCTCTGGCTTTGTGCGTGGGGCTGAAGTCACCAAGGGCAACTTCCCCAGGCCTCTATCATCCTAGCACACAGCACCGGAGTCAGAGTAGGTACTCCATAAATATTCATCTAATGAATGTGCTTATTTCGTTTTCTAACACTGCTGATTGCTATTGGAAATGTGCCAAAAAATGACATGACTTCTTGTTGGAAAAATAATTAAAAATAACAGCTCCTGCAAACCAGATGAATCCTCTCCACAAAATGCAGAAGGAACCAGTTTTGTTATTGGACACATGTTAAACTAGACTGTGCAGCAATCCACAAGAGAGATTGCAAAGACAAACAAAAATATTACCCTTGTAGAGAGCCAGGCAGATACAATCCATGGCACACTTGCTAATTGTCTTTAGAGGAAAAAAGGAACTTCTCATAGCTCTTCTGCAAGCGGGAATTTGCAACTTGGAACTGTGCGCCTGGACTACTCTCCCTCAGTGAGAGGGAGGCAGGCAGAGCTCCCTCTCCTCATGCTCACATTTCACAGAGGACAAGGCCTTCAAGAAAGCACGCCCGGGCGCGAAACGGGCAAGAGGCTCAGTTAGCTTTTAACAAGATTTGCGTGGGAAAGGAAAAGGATTTCTAATGATAGTTTTCCAAGGAAAATGCTGGAAGAAAATGCAGAGGAGAAAAGATGTCTTTCCTTTTTGACAGCAGGGAAATTTTTAATTTTTGAGGGGATTTGTTTTAAAGAGGAGGAAACATCTCCCACCCCAGCCCCTGCCCTTCTAGGCTCAATGTTGGAGAGGAAGAGTGTGGGGAGGGGGTTGTAACAGAGACAGGGAAAGAGGGCTGCTCCAGCCCAGACATAGGAGTCTTTCTGCCCAGGCTCAAATATTTCAATAACCACATCTTGGGGTGACTCTGGTCCCAGCCACCGTCCATGTAACCGTGTGAGAGAGCCCAAATGAGAACTACCTAGCTAAGCCCAGTCAACCCCTAGAACTGGGAAATGATTAAAAACAATAGCTGGTTTTTCATTGCTAGACGTGGGGTTAATGGGTATAGGAGTGATGGAAACAACTTATGTCTGGGAATCAAAAGACCCAAGTTTTCATACTAGTAGTCCTCCCTCTCAGCTGTGTCCTCTTGAGTTATAGCGTCATCAAATCTCAGTTTCTGCACCTACTAAATGGGCATAATTATATTTCCAAGGAGGATTATTTTCCTTTTGCCTCATCCCTCCCAAACCCATTTTCTTCTCCACCCAGGAGGTTAAACTCTGTGGACAGTTCTTCCTGCGGCTTCACTCCCCATCTGCATTAGGTTGGGCCAGCCCTTGGCAGACATTGCTGGGAGGTCAGTGGACAGGAGAAGAGAGAGTTCAGGGTGTTTACCCCACCACCGGATGCCCTTGCCAGGCCGCAGTTTAGACAGTGGCTACGTTCCTCCATGGTTAAGTTCATATGGGTGGCTCTTCTCCCGAGGGCAGCTCTTGCCAGCTTCTGAGAACACTGCTTTCTCTCCCTGACATTTATTACAGAAAAAAAAAAAAAAAAAAAAAAAAAAAAGCCTGGCCATGTGGCTCAGTGGTTGAGTGAAGACTTAGGAGGTCACAGTTCGATTCCTGGTTGAGGCACATGCCCTGGTTGTGGGCTTGATCCCAAGTTAGGGCGTGCAGGAAGCTGCCGATCAATGCTTCTCGCTCATCATTGACATTTATATCTCTTTCTCCCTCTCCCTCTCTTTGTGAAATAAATTATACATATATGAAAACAGAAAATTATTCTGACACTTGTTAAAATGTAAGATTTTATTCCATAATTTAATAAAAGAAAACTTTATTCAAGACTATTGCAATGGGGTGGGGAGGGAGGAGATTGAACTCAACTTGGAATACAAGAAAGGACGGATGGGGATTGATAGAAAAGAAGCAGGTAAGGGGGTCAGTAGGTGGAGGATGACTAAGAGGAGACATCAAGCATCAAGGATAGGAGGATTCTTGATAAAGGGACAGGAAGTAGACGTCAAAGGTGAGGGATGAGGAACTTGATCAGTATGAAGGGAATCAGGTATCAGGAGTAGGGGGATTCTCACAGAACCAATGGCAGGATTCCTGAGACCCGGCTAGACAGGCCAAAGACAGACAGTGCCAAAGTGGAGACCCAGTCAGAAGAGTTCTCAAAGAACGGAGTGAGATTTGGCCAAGAGAGTGTCTTTGTCAGCCTTCGGGCTCATTGTTGCGAATCCCTGGCTCCTCGTCTCCCTTGTTGGTTCTCTTACCCACACCCACACCTCTGCACATGATCCTGTTCATGTTAAACCATAGGAGTGATGGTTGCTCCCTCTCCTGCCAGCCACGGACTGCTGGCCCAACCTACCCCACAGACTCGCTTTGAGGACCACATGAGATGATGTGTGCAAAACTGCCATGGAAGGCCAGAATTAAAGAGTCATCTTCATGATTGAGAGGAATCCTAGGGCAGTGCTCTGTCCTGGGTTCAAATCTTGGACTTGCTTCTTTTTAGTTGGGCCGTTGGAGGCGAGTGCTTATTTTCCTCAAGCCTTACATTTTCATCCTACTACTCAAATAAAGGAAGTCTCTCTCTTGTAGTCTTGGAGGATCCAATATGCAACACACCCTAAATTCCTACAAGCCTCCCTCACACATGACAGGTATTAAATATGGTGTGAGTTCCCTACCTTTCCCCCACCCCTGTTAGGAAATTGTTTTGTCAGTGGGTTTTATAAAGCCACCGATGCATCCGAGGCTTCTAAAAGGGCTCTCGCACAGCACTTCAGACCCTTTCCTCACTGCTCTGACAGGCAGAGCCTCCCATTACGGAAGAATGGATTGCCACAGGCCAGGAATTTATTGAATTGCCCAAAACAAGTGTTGTTTTGCTTTTTCACTGAAGATCATGAGGTTCAGGTATAGAATACTAATTGCATTTTTGTATTGTTTTCTTTTTATCTCTTTCCATCAAAAAGAACAACACATACATACAGTGGTTTCAGAAAATATTCAGAGAAGTCTATACAGTAAAACTTGCAAGTCTGTACCTCATGCACTTTGGAGTAACATTTTTCTTTCCAGTCTAGATTTCAAACCAATTGAGAAATTAGATGAAAACAGACAGGACCAATAATCACTTTTATTAGCGATAATGGCCTTGGAGAATGTGGCTGACAGTCATGGTGGTCTGAACCACAGACCACCACCTGTCACTGATGTTATTGGGTCAACACAGAGTCTTGGCCACCAATGACAGCATGGCCCAGTGCAGCTCAGCTCCTGGCTCTCTGCGGGCGAGAGTGCTGTCACAGGAAGGTGAGATTGGGGAGCAGAACTTCATGCCAGTCCTTATCCCGAATGCATCAATCATTACAGCTGGCCTCACACGTGTGTGTGTGTGTGTGTGTGTGTGTGTGTGTGTGTGGAGGAGGGGGATTAATGAGATGGGTTGAGAGAGGCCAGGAGGGTTATATGCATGGCTGTTCTCCATGAGGAAGGAAACATCAAGGGAGGACCAAGTGCTCCCCTTCCACATGCATTATCTCCTGCTTCCTGCTCCTGCGATGGTGCTCCCACAAACATCCGCACACATCTTCCTGTGGGTTCTTGGGTGAGCATCTCTATAGTGAAAGTTTCTAGAAGTGAGATATGTAGACTTCAGATTGACGTGTACTGAGTACTTACTGTGGACCTGGGAGCTGAAAGTGTGTTTTTCCTTTTATTTCTGCTGTAGTTTACCACGCCCACCTTATCCGTGGCCTCTTCATGCAGGAAGGCTGCTGAGGCTGCAGCATCTTCCGTGAACAGCCGTTTAGCGAGGTCAGTCACCGAGTGGGGTCAGCAGATCCAGGCTGTCCCATGTGACCTGCCGAGTCGCATGTATCCGGACATGCCACTGATCCTCCTCCGCCCCCCCATGGCCTCCTCTGTAAAATCGTCATACTATCACCAAAGGGCTGTGCGGGGAATTAAATGAGTTGATGTATTTGAAGTGCCCAGGGAAAGGCCAAGCTAGAAAGAGTGAGAAGAGGAAAGGGAGTGGACACAGTGCAGAGGAAGTAAAAATCGGGTGCACAAGAGCCATTTGAGGGGCCTTATACCAAGAGGCGGAAGGCCATCCTTGGGAACACTTGGCACTCAGCCCCGGGTTGAGCAGCTCCTGGCAATACCTGCCTGGCGTTCAGTGGCCACCAGCAATGCCCAGAAGCACCAGGCCTCCACTGGTTCATCTGCAGCGCAGCCCCAAGCGCCCCGGCGGCCCACAGGGTCCTCCTTGGTGCATCTGACATCAAAGGCTTCTTTCCAGGACGGGCCAGTGTCGCTTTAATAGTGAAGGAAAGTAAAGTGAGACCCAGAAATCAAATGCAAGGTCACTATCCCAGGGCCGCAGTGCAATAGCCACTGGCAGCCCTGCTGTCCCAGGGCCGGCACAGCCTGCTCCCCGCAGCGGGCGGTCACAGGTGTCCTTAGGAGGAGGATGCGGTCCTGAAGGTGGCTGGGCTGCTCATTCGTGCGCAGCAAGGTTGTGGCTGGGCCGAGCGCTCTTTCCGGAACTGGGGGTGTTGCTAAGCATCGTGCCCTCTCCCGGTCTCCTCCGCCCTGGCCCAGCCTGCGGGAGCCGGCTCCGGGCCCTCACCCTCCCTCCCTCCCACACTCCGCCTCCTCCCCTGCCCACCCGGCGCCGGCTCCCGCCAGGCCGCCGGGCGGAGGAGCGCGGGCAGCGCGTCCTTATCAATGGGCCGAGCAGCTTAGCGCGCCGCCACCTCCCCAGCTCGGGCTTCCGCGGGCTGCGGGGCCCGCCATGCCCCCTCGGGGCGCGGCTGCTGGCCCGGACCCGGGACCCTGCGGAGCGCACTGAGCTCGGCGCGGGCGGAGCGCGGGGAGACGGCCGTCGGGGCTCAGGCTGCGGAGCCGCCGGCACCATGCGCCCCGGGCTGGCGCTGTGGCTGCTGCTCGCCGGCGCCGCGCACACCGTGAGTACCGCGCCCGTCCGCGGGCCTGTTGGGGTGCAGGCGGCGTGGTGGGAGCGGGGGATTCCCAGATCTTCCCCTCAAAATACAAATGTGTGCGCCATGAGGAGAGAGCGCTCGGATGAGCCCCTGCCCCGACCTCACCCCTGCCGGAGGACCTCTGGACGGAGACTCCCGCGCGCTCCCCGTGGCGCTATTGTGGGCTGGGCGCTTGGCTTCCGTTATTTTACTGAAATCTCACAGCCTCCTGACGAGGTTGATATATCACCTCACTTTCCAGACAAGAAAACGGAGACTTGGAAAGACCAAAAACACTGCCCCAAGTGAAGACAATTGGAAGCCAGGTCCGTCTGCCCAAAGCCTTGACATTTTCGCTCACACCAGGCTGCGGGCGGGAAAACCTCAGAAGCTCAGAAAGGCAGCTTCCGGGGCTGAGACGGGGCTGTTGGCAGCTCCCGGCCCCTCTCCTGGGGATTCGGCTCCCTAATGTCTGCGTGCCTGGGGGACCCCTGGGAGCAGCTGCTCTCCCCAAACCAGGTCCAGGAGGAGCTGGAGAGAAGGGAGAAGGCGGCAGAGCGGGTGGCTGGTTGTTCTTTCCCACGGAAACTCCTGGGAACGGCAGGCTCTCCCTGTGGGGTTGGTGAAGGAGAGAGTGGCTGCACCCAGGCTGGTGGATGGAATGGGGAGGCGGAGGGGTAGAGGTAGGAGCGAGGGGGGCAGATTTCAGAGCTATTTCTTTCCACCAGCATTCCAGACTGGCCTCCAGGGCATCTGACCCAAGAAATTCCCAGGGAATGCACCTGGGGACCCCACTGAGACTCTCTAACCTCTGTCCTGGCCAAGTCCTCGCTGGTGTCCAATGACCTTGCCCTCTTGTGATCCTCTCCTGCTCGGTCTTAAGGAAAACCTCAGCCCCCTGCGTGGTGGGAGTGCTGACAGGCGGTAGCTGCCATCTTTCTGGCAGGTCATGGCATCCCAGAAGCAGTAGTTGGGAAGAGCGGAATTTGGGGATTTTGTCCCCATCTCCCTGGTAACCTGGAGCAACAGCACCCACTCATTCCTCTGAACTCCCGATTTGGGGGGAAGCCACCTGGGGCATTGGGGGAAATTCAAAGCCAAAAACAGCCCACCGGTGTGTTGTTGTGCGGCGCCCAGGGGTGGGAGAGGACTCTGGCTTCCTCTCTGTGACCCTCCCAGCCTCCTTCCTAAGTGTTTGCAGTAACGTTGAGGTTATCCCCCAAATCAACAAGTCTGAGGTTCAGCCCACATTTTCATTTCAAGGGGACCCCCATATTATCTCAAGAATAAGCTGGGGGGGGGGGTGAGAGCCCTCACTTGGTTCAAGTATTCAGTGTGCCTTGGGAGGGTGCTTCATTATGCTCTGGCCCAGTTCCCTCACTTTACAGACGAGCAAACTGAGGCCGCAGAGAGAAGGGACCTGCCCCAGACCTTCAAGTTAGTGGTAGAACTGGGACCAGAACCACTCAGGGCTTGGCCGATTACATCCCTTGTCCTTACATGTCATTTTCCTTCGCTCACTGCTACTGCCTAGTATTGTTACCAGGTAGTTCCCTGGAAGTGTTGGCCCTTTGGTATTTTATGGGCTTATTCAGACCTCAGGTAGAGAACTCCTTTACAAAATAAGAAAGGAATTAGCATTCATTGATTGGTGTACTTCCCAGCCTATGAAATCCTAGTTTTCTTCCGTGTGACTGAGTGGTCAGGTACTTGATTTTGAAATGTAAGGTTATTCAAACAGTTTTTTATTCAGTTGGGTCTCTCTTTTGAATGAGAGCATAGGCACCTTCCTAATGGGAGGTCGTTAAGGCCAAATTTTGCTTGTCACTGGCCTTTCCAGAGGTGCCAAGAGGGAACCTTGCAAATGGAAACCAAAAAGTGATTGTCACAGGAAACCCTGACTCCACCTCCCATGTACCTCTCTCATGAGGACAGCGTGTAATTATTCACCAGCACAGTTGTCCTCTCCTCTTCTCCAACACATGCATTTTGAACCTGAGCACAGAGACTTAGTTTTCTTCACCCTTCATCCCTAGACCCCATCACAGTGTAAGAGGGAGCTCGATGATTTGTACCGAATGAATGAATGAATGAATGAATGAGTGAGTGAGTGAAATGATGATGATATCCACGGGGAGTGTCTTGTGGCAGTTTCATACAGCAACAAGTAATGAAGAATGACATATTGAAAGCAATCACTGCTCACAAACTTGCACATAAATGTAGCAGGCCAAGGGAATTAGTCATTCAGGGTGGGTGTTAAATCCAGGGCACATGGCAAACTGCCAATTTGATAATCTCAGTGAGTTAAGTGGGTGGGGGACTCCTTGTTCCTTCAATCACAGTTTCTAACTTTGACACTGTAATCTTGGGTCATTTACCTGGGATTTCAGCATGGGGTGCCAGAAAGAGAGCTGTGTTCTCCCTTGGCACGAATGGAATGATGGGGCGGGGACAGTGGGCGGAGAGGGGAGTTGGATAATTATTTGTTGTGTGTCCTGTGCATTGTGTGATGCTTAGCACATCCCTGGCCCTACCCATAGAAACATCTCTCCACGTTGTGACAACATTTCCAAATGTCCCTGGGAGATGGGGAGGGCAAAGCTGCCCTGGCTGAGAACCATGCCTTACCATTGTCAGGTTTCAGGGGCGATGCATTGACAGGAATAATCGCAAGTGTCACTTGCATGTTGGACTCTGGGCAGTGGGGTCGGTGACCGGCAATCTGAGTTGGAGGACAGAGCAGGAACACCTACTGGATCCATTTCGAAGCCCTGGGCGGTGTGGGGAGTCGGGGGGGGGGGGGGGGGGGGGAGGCTTCAGCAGGTCTTTCACACCTTCCCTTCCCACTTTCCCTCCTCTGTCTATCCCTCCTCAGTTGACAGCTCAGAAACATAAAAACTCCATGTGTGGTTCTGGCATGGAAGCCTCCAGCACATGGGGGTCCCTGCCTCCTCCTGTGGTGCGTCTGGCCCCAGAGGCTGACAGCTCTGTGGGGCTCTGTGAGCAGGATTTTAGGAAAGCCTGCCAAGGCCACCTGAGGGCTGGCTAGTGACAACGCTTCTGAGGAGGGACCTGGGATTTGTATACCTGACGAATCACTTTCTGAATTTCTGAGGAAGTATTGTAGATTTCTGTTAAGATTTTTACTCTCCCTAAAATTAATGTGAATGAAGATGCTGACGAAGGCTTCCCTTGTTGGCACTTATTTCACAGGAGGTAATGTGCTAAGTCCTTCCCATCTCCCTCATTTAATTCTCACTTCCAGCACTAGAACCCCAGGCCAGGCAGCGAGGACACTGAAGCCACTTGCTGAGGTCGGCCCACTGGACGAGGTGGGAGGACTCACAGTGTCTGAACCAGCGCTTGTGTCTGCTCCCACCGAGAGGCTGCTCTGCGTTCTGGTGCCCAAGGAGCTGTTGTGCAATTCCTTCCCCAGCCTCAAAATGACATTAAACTCAGTTTAATCTAATCTGTAACAATAAAAGCATAATATGCTAATTAGGTCAGATGTCCTTCTGGTCATCCTTCTGGAGAAAGCCAGGGCTTAGAGGGAAGCCCAGGCCCTGGGTACCTGCCAGCAGCCAGAGGAGGGAAGTCTGGGTCCTGGGTGCCAGAGGGAAGCGGTGCTGGCAGCAGGGGGAAGAAAGGCCTACTGTTGCACGAATTTCGTGCATTGGGCCTCTAGTTGTTTTATAAAATATAATATTGAAACACACACATTTTATTGAGGGAGCCAGAGAGGAGCTTGGGGTCACCAAATCAAACAAGCAGGAGTTTGATTTAAGGAGTCCAGACTGTTTAGGGGAGTCCTCTTGGCCTTGGCATCACCTTTTTGGGTCTCCTCTCCCTCCTCTCTGTCCCTGTAGCCTCACCCCATCGTTACCTTCCGTGGCCAGGGAGGGCACAGCCCTCTTCCTGGCACTCCTGTGGAAAGCTCAGATTTAACATTCAGGATTAGAGCTCCGTGACCAGATTGGCTGCCTCCAGTGACCCCTGATTTGTCCCTGTTTCCCTGCCCTAAGCAAGCTGGGGTTTCTCACCACTGACCTTCACTCAGGCTCCGGGACAGCCGCAGCCTAAGGTAAAAGCTACAACACAAGATCCTATCTACTTGCTTACATTACAAACAGAGGACTTTGTGTGGACCTGAGAGAATGAGAGTGTCCTGGGCCTGCCCAGCCTTACCGTTCTGTGGCTGACAGACTCCAAGGGGCTTGGGGAAGGAACGCCCCTGGTTGATGGCCTTCTGCAATCCGCTCACGTGCTGCCAGGACCCCGAGTTCCCCACGTCTTCAGAACCCCCACAAGTCCAGAGTCAGCTCCCTCACCCCTGGCTCTCAGAAGTGGTGTCTGTGTGTCTTTTCAAATTCTGACCTTGTCACCTCCCCTTTCCTCTTCAACACACAGGCTGGCCTCCCATTTCCTGAGAATCTACAGTAGGGTTTAATCACAAAGAACAACAACAGCCTGTAATTATTGGAATTGAGAGTCTAGATTAAGCATGTCAAACTCAAAGGCTAACGGGAGCCAAATTAGCAAGGTTGAAGTTTATGTGGGCTTTTAAAAAAACAAAAGCTTCAATTTTCATAGAAACATAGGTTTATTCAATAGAGACATGCTGAATACAAAGGGCTGAAATAAATAAGTAATCATTAACATAACATAATAGAACATTTTAATAAAAATTAATGTGTTTTCTGAACATTAACTTACCAGATACTGAATAACTGCACAAATTAATAAGCTTAACACAAATAAATGTATTTTTCTTATTTTTCAAAAGCAAGCTATTTCCAAACAAGTCAGTCCAAGACTGATATGGGGCTATCGGCTTCTAAAATATTCACTGCTGATATTAGTGTAGAGAAATGGTGCGCCTGCAAGTAAGGCATGTAAGGGAAATGAATGCAACACGATTATAGTAATCAGTCATTAGCGAATGTTGTAGTTCGTTATTCATAATTATGCATAACAGGTTATTGTAAAAAATTAAGTTTCAAAATTTTTATTAAAATGCTGCTTGCATACATTTTGTAAGCTTGGCTGGGCCACAAAAATATTCGTTGTGGGCCACAGACAGCCAACGGACAGTGAGTTTGACATGCTTGGTCTAGACCAGTGGTCGGCAAACTGCAGCTTGCTAGCCACATGCGGCTCCAGAGTCGTAGTTTGCCGCTCTGTTGACTGAGTTTGCTGACCACTAGTCTAGACTATGTGGATGAACTTCCTCTGACCAATATCTTATAGGTATGCCTAAATTATACCGCCTGTTCTCTTCCTTCTTAGCTTCCTCAGTCAGCTTGGGCTGCCATAACAAATACCACGGACTAGAGGGCTGAAACAGACACTCTTTCTCACAGTTCTGGACACTGGAAGTCTGAGACGCTGGGCCAGCATGGTGGGATTCTGGTGAGAGCTCGACTCCTGGCTTGCAGATTGCTGCTTTGTGCTCATATGGCCTTTCCTTTGAGCAGCTACAGACAGGAGTGAGCTCTCTGCTTCTCTTAGGACACAAATCCTATCAAATCAGGGCCCCATTCATATGACCTCATTTAACCTTAGTTACCTCCTTATAGGTCCCATCTCTGAATATAGCCATACTCAGTGTTAGAACTTCAATATAGGAATTTCAGGGAGACACAAACATTCCAGTTGTAGCATCATCTGAGTGAAAGAGAGGCTCTGCTCCTGCCCAAGGCCAGTCCCTACGCCTGTGCTCCTGCCCCCTGCCTCCGCCACCTTAGCTGCTTCTGTTGTGAGATGACACAATGCAGCCATTGTGCTCTGCGTTTATCACCTTCTTCGTGATCAACTTGCCCAGGTCTGTCCAGCCCAGGTGGTAGAGAGCCTTCCCTCTGCACGCTGGGCCTTTGATTCGATTCCTGTCATGGGCACATGCTTGGATTGTGGACTTGTTCCCCAGCAGGGGGCATGCATGAGACAGTCGATCAATGATTCTCTCTCATCATTGATGTTTCTACCTTTCTCTCCCTCTCCTTTTCTCTCTGAAATTAATAAAAATATATTTTCTAAAAAAAGAAAATGATAAGATTTTGGGAGCACTGTGTCAGGAACCAGGAACAAAGACCAAATATATATTTTTTATTATATCACAGTGCCACATTGGGACATCCAGTTTAAAATGGCAGATCAACCACATGTGTTCATCCATGCCTAGGGTTTCAGGCTTTCTGCCCAGTAGGGAGTACAGGAGGCAACCAATCAACAATTCTTTGTCATCATTGATGTTTCTATCTCCCTCTCCCTCTCTCTGAAGTCACTAAAAACATCTATTTTTTAAAAAGTGACAATAAAGGGATCAGAAGACAAGAGACAAGGAAGCAGAGATTTCAAGAAATCTCTGGGAAATGGGAAGCGCCTGGAGGAGTGGGGGCCATAGGGAAGAAGAACCTAACTGCCTGCAGGGTGTCGAGGGCATGGATGAGAAACTGTCTGGCCTGCAGCACCCAGGAGAGGCCCAGGCACGGGGGAGAAACCCTCATAACTGGCAACGCGGTCCTTCCCCATGTGGTCATTTTCAGCGGAGGCCACCACTCAGCTAAGGGTTCAGGCCCACAGTGGTTCCAAAGGCCACTTAATGTCTCAGGCCCAAATGTGACACCAAGGGGCCTCCAACATGGAAGTCAACAACTGGGGAGAGGAACTGAGAGGAAACAGACCAGGCAGAGGAGGAAAAACTTCAAACACAGGACAAGAGCCAGTATCCTGCTCTTTTAAAGATTTTGAAAAAGGGTGCTGGAGCCACGAAGAGGTGTGGAATAGAGGATGCCATGGAAAAGGAATCAAAGAAAGCCTGTTGGGAAATAAAACTTATGAAGGATTAGACAGAAGGATTCTGTAGATAAAACGATGGAAGCGTAGAGAAAGGTGAAGATTAGAGGGTCCATCCAGGCTGTTCACTGTTCAAGCTACATGGACCTAGGAAGGCAGGATAGAGAAGAGGAGGGGAAATCAAATAAATAACAATATTTTTTAAATTCCCAGAAACAAAGAACACAAATCTCCAGATAGAAATGCCCATTGAATATCTAACTAATAAGTATCATAAAAAAAACCAAACCATTTCCTCACAAAGTTTTAACATAACTAAAAACAAAGAAAAATCTTAAATATTTCTAGAAAGGAAAAAAAAAAGCCATATACAAAAGATTTGGAATCAGAAATAAATTTCTTAACAACACAGAAGAGAGAAGGGTGAGAGCCTTGAAAATTTGGAAGAAAAGTTATTTTCAACCTGATATTCTCTCAAGCAAGATCCAAAAGTTTGCCTCCTATGGATGCTTTCTTAGGATATTACTGGAGAATGTGTTTCTACCAAAAAAGAAAGCAAAGCCAGAAAAAGACATGGGATATAAGGAAAGAGCTCCTGCCAGGAGAGTTGGGGAGAGGATAACCCAAGCCATGGTTAGGTATCAGGCCCAGAATGAAGCAAGAGGGAGAGGGAGTGAGGGAGAGGGGCGAGGTCTCCAGAGGTGAAACAAAGAACCGCGGTAGACGGCTCACAGACGGGTGGGAGGACTTGTAATTTAGCCGTACATAGAACACTAATCAAATGAAACCCAAAGTAGTATTGACCGCAGGAAAGACAACATGTACAAGAAGAGACATAATCATTTTACAGACGAGACTCAGCAGTGTACCATATTTCACAGTCAAAAGAAATCACTGGAAATACAGATCATGCATTTAGAAATTAAGCCAAAAGGAGGATAAGTAAGGCAAGGGGGAGAGAAGGGTATGTGTGGAGATCGAAAAATATCTAAGTCTTTACCTCCCATAAAAGACAGTTTTGGATAATGTCTTAAATTAATACACCAAGAAATAGCTGTCTAGGAATATAATTTTTAAGTATGGAAATACAAATGAGAATCAACAGCACAAAAGCATTGGAAGTGACTGCCCGGGAGCAGGTAGGATTAGGGAAGGTAACAGCTATTTTTCGTTAGAAATACTTTGATACTAGTGCAAGCAAAATTTTTAGAGTACTTATACAAACTTGATATTTTAAAAAAATGATTTGAAATCAACAAATGGCAAGTTCTGGTGAGGATGTTGAGAAAAGGGAACCCTAGTACACTGCTGGTGGGAATACAGACTGGTGCAGCCACTGTGGAGAACAGTATGGAGTTTCCTCAAAAAAGGAACTCCCATTTGACCCAGTGATCCCACTTCTAGGAATATATCTTAAGAAATCTGAAGCACAAATCAGAAAGAATGTATTCACCCCCATGTACATAGCAGCACAATTTATAATAGTTAAGATCTGGAAACAGCCCAAGTGCCCATCAGTAGATGAGTGGATAAAAAAGCTGTGGCTCATTTGCACCATGGAATACTATGCAGCAGTAAAAAAGAAGGATCTCTCACCTCTCTTACCCTGTGAGATAGCAAGAAGGGACCTGAAGAATATTATGCTAAGCAAAATAAGTCAGTCAGAGAAAGGCAAATATCACATGATCTAACTCATATGTGGAATCTAATGAATAAAATAAACAGATGAAAGGAGTGGATCTAGAGACATGGAAGCATGGAGGGAAGGCTGGGGAGGGTGGGTAGAAGGTAATCAACCAAAGACCTGCTATGCATATATGCATAACCCATGGACACAGACAATAGGGTCGTAAAGCCCTGGGGTGGGAGGTAAGGGCGGGCTAGAGGGGGTCAATGAAGGAAAAAAGGGGACAAATACTTTCAACAATAAAGGATTATTTTTAAAAATGGTTTAGGAAGAGCAATTAAGGCCTAGTAGCACTTATTTTGAGGAAATTTTAAAATAAATTTTAGCAATTCTGCAAATTTTAAGTAAAATTATATTTCTTTTAAATTTAGTAAGTATATAGAATTACTGGTATATGCATAAATATACACATGGCTGCTAAATATCCATCTCTCCTCCTCTGGATATTTAGATCATAAAGGGGCTTAATTTAGATCATAAAGGGGCTTCTTCCCATGCATTCTCCAATCCAGGCATCTATCAAGTGGTTGCTCCATTGAACACACCATCTTGCCTGCCACTCCCAGCAACTCTGAGGTCCTCTTTCCACCACTGTTGGTCACCATCAAGAAATCGTGGGCTGTCTTTGCAGGAGAATACTGTTGCTGCCACACCTCAAGGAACACCACACATTTCTTTAGTTGAATACCACTGCACATAATTTATCTTGACTTATTAAATTTTAATGGTAGGATCAAGGGTAAAAGAGATGTGGGCTGTTAATAACACAGAAAAATAACCCGGGAGGTGAGGATGTAGAAAATTGAAACCCTGTGCACTGCTGATGGGAATGTAAAATGGTATAGCTGCTATGGCAACAGTTTGGTGATTCCTTAAAAAAGTAAACATAGGGGGGAAAAAAGTAGACATGGTATTACCTTATGATCAAGCAATTTCACTTCTGGGCATACCCCTAAAAAAATTGAAACAGAGACTCAAAGAGATATTTGTACACCCGTGTTTATAGCAGCATTGTTCACAGTAGCCAAAAGTGTAAACAGCTCAAGTGTCCATAAACAGATGACTGGATGAACAAAATGTGACATGTATATGCAATGGAATATTATTCAGCCTTAGAAAGGAATGAAATTCTGATAGATGCTGCAACATGAGAGTGAAATAAGCCAGACTCAAAGAAATAAATACTGTACAATTCCATTTATATGAATGATTTAGAGTAAGCAAATTCATAGATTTAGAAGTAGAACAGAGGTTATCAGGAGCTGGTGGAGGAGCAATGGGGAGTTAGTGGTTGATGGAGACAGAATTTTTGTTGGGATGTTGAAAAAGTTCTGGAAATGGATAGTGGTGATGGTTGTATAACATTGTAAATGTACTAATGCCACTGAACTATATATCTAATGTCATATCTTTTTATTACAATTTTAAAAGAAGAAATGTAAGATGAGAACTTTTCCTGGATGGGATGATTCCCATTGTAGGTGTTCTGTCATTTCTATTCTTCTCACTGCTTTCAAGAGTCTTCTCCAGTCTCCAGCAGTGCAAATTGCCACTCACTTTGGGTAAACTTCACTCCCTATCTACTCACCTTGCTGCTACCCCAGAATCTACTTCCCACCCTGTCAGTCAGCTATGCTGCATAACAAAAATCTCAGTGGCACACAGCAACCGATGCCTCTTCTCTCTTAGTGTTTGCCAGGGAGCAAGAGTTTGATTGGTCAACCATAATATTGATGGTGATCCAGTCAAGGTACAGAACATTTGTATTACCTAAGGGTCCTCATGGTGCTCTGTTATGGTCACACATATTTCTTTACCACTCTCACCCCTTCCTTAACCCCTGACACACCGTTGATATCTTGATAGGAATTGCACTTAATCTATAGATTGCTTTAGGTAGTATAGATATTTTACTGATGTTAATTTTTCATATCATAAGCCCAATATAAGCTTTTATTTATTTGTATTTTCTTCAATTTCTTTCCTCAATGTCTTAAAATTTTCTGAGTATGCATCTTTTACCTCCTTGGTTAAATTTAATGCTATGTATTTTATTTTTCATACAATTGTAAATAGGATTGTTTTTTAAATTTCTGTTTCTGATAGTTTGTTATTGGTGTGTAAAAATGGAACCAATTTTGGATTATTACTTTTGCATTCTGCTACTTTACTAAACTCATCAGTTTTAATAGGTTTTTGGTAGAGTCTTTAGGCTTTTTTCTATATAATATCATATCATCTGCAAATAATGACAATTTTACTTCTTCCTTTCCAATTTAGATGGAAATTCTTCATTTCTTTTTCTTGTCTGATGGCTATGGCTAGGACTTTTAATACTATCCTATATAATAATAGAGGAATATGCAAATTGCCCATTACTCTGTAATGTCATGACAAATTGCAGGAGGCTGCCTGCACGTGCGTGCTGGGGCCTTGCCCTGGAGAAGGGGTGTTAGCAGGGAGTTGCCCAAAGTTGGCTGGACCATCCTGTGTTGGGGGTGTGAGGGTAAGAGCCCATGTGCCCCCTCACTAGTCCTTCGCCACCCACAACTCTCACTTAGAGTGCCCTGCAGCCCACCTGCCAGGGGAAGCAGCACAACACAGCAGGCGGGAGGCTTCCATGCTCTCCTCTGGAGCCGCCACATTGCTTCGGAGACAGGGCAGAATCGGGGAGGTGCCTGGAGAAGGCAGGACCAGCCCTAGGTGACTTGAGGGACTGAGGGCGGGGCATGAAGCAGCCAGAGAAGGCCAGGGCCGTCAGGGACTGCTCGAGGTGCACTGGAGCTCTGTGTGGAGAGGTTTGGGTGTCAAGGCATGGCGGGGCTGCTTGATTTCACATGCTGGGCTCCTACAGTTTAATAAAAGTGGTGAAAGTGAGTATTCTTATTTTGTTCCTGATCTTAAAAGAAACACATTTAGCTCTTCACCATTAAATATGGTGCCATATATGGCCTTTATTATGTTGAAGAATGCTCTCTCTATTTCCATTTTGCTGAGAGTTTTATAGGGTTTTGTTTTGTTTTGAGAATTGAATAAGCCAATGTATGTGAAAGGAATCTGTAATATTATAATCATATACTCTGTAAAAAGTAAAGAGGGAGTTTTATTTGGCTATCTGGTTAGTTGTTCATTCATTCACATATTTTTAAAGTCTTAGGTACAAATGAAAGAATGAAGAAGCCTTGCTTTGAAAACTCACTCTAGGAAGAGCTAGGAAGCCAGGACTGTGTGACAATTTTTCCTCAGCCCTCCTGTTCAACTCCTCCCTGCAGTCGGCTTTCCAAGCTTGAAAAATAAACACAGTTGGAGTAGAAGGCATGAAGTCCCACAGAATAATAGTGAGTTGTCCAGAGAGCAAATAGCTTGTTGGGATGGAAGCCTTTATAAGTTTAAGGGACAAAATTTGCAGCGGAAAAGCACAAATTGCAGATTGCTGTTCTGTACTCCTTCCTTGAAGTGACTGCCTGTACCTCACTATGGACTAGGAGCTTCCTGCGGGCAGGGCTTTGTCTCCCTGAATTTGAGTCCCATTCATTGTCTAGCACCATTCTTGCTCACAGTAAGTAAGTCCTGATGGGGTAGAACCAACATAGCTGCAATGATGAGCACTCTCGGTTTTGGACTTGCAGGTCGGAGCCCTCCCCGGACTGTGCGATGTGCTGCGGGTGCTGTGGGAGGAGCGGGACAAGTGCCTGCAAGAACTCTCTGCAGAGAGGACAGGAGACGGTGGCACGGAGCCACCAGCCCCAGGTGCGTAGCCCACCTTAGTCCACTCCAGACATGGATCATGTCCGGTCCCACTGTGTCGGGGAAGCTGGGCCTCTGGACCAGGGTGGGGATGTAGGGGCTGGGCCAGCTGTATTCATTGAGGCAATCAGCTCGTAATCCATGTATGCACACCCAAAAGCCATATTATCACCATTCTTTCTTTCTCTGGGCTTGTGCACATAGCCAAGGCTTTTGTATCATTAATTTCTGCATGATTACCTCACCAAGTTTGGTAAGAATTCCTTGTCAAGGCAGTGTACCTCTTGTCCATTCTCTCACCTCCAGGGCTAGTTTGATGAGTGAGGTAGTCAAAATGGCAAGTTGGGGTTAAAAAAACCTGCGGTCTCTGGTGTGCGACCATGCACAAGTTATCTAACCATCTGGCCACAGATTCCTGGTCTATAAAGTGGTGTCTACTTTAGAATTTTAATGATACATGAGAGAAAATATGTTAAATATTATAAATTTAAATATTAATTCTTATTACTAATCAAGACTTTAAATATTATTAATTTCATATTTAAATGTTAATTTTATTTCTAGTCCCTTCCTTAACATATCTTCTTTGCTTTCCCTCATATAAGGTTAAGGAAGGCTTGCATTAAGAAAACTATCTATTTATTCAAGTAAAAACTTGTACACATATGTTCATAGTAACACTAGTTACAATAGCCTAGAGATAGAAACAATCCAAATGTCTGTCAGCTGATGAATGATAAACAAAATGCATGGGTGTCCAATGGAATATTGCTGGGTCTTAAAAAGGAATGAAGTAGTGATACATAGTATGGCATGGATGAATATTAAAACATTTTAAGCAAGCAGCAAGTTATAAAAGATCATGTTTTATATGTTTCTATTTATATGATATGTCACCTTTAGGCAAATCTTTAGAGACAGAAATCAGACTTACATTTAAATATTTAACCTGTTTTAAGCTTATTCTTGTGTATGATGTAAGCTGGTAGTCTAGTTCCATTTTTTTTTGCGTGTACCTGTCTAATTTTCCCAACACCATTTATTGAAGAGATTGTCTTTATTCCTTGTTTGCCCTGCCTCATTTGTCAAATATTAATCAACCATAAAGGAGTCAGTTTATTTGTGGGCTCTCTGTTCTGTTTCATTGATTTATATGCCTGCTCTTGTGTCAATTGCAGGCTGTTTTGATTACGGTGGCTTTGTAGTATAGTTTGATATCTGGCATTGTGATTTCTCCAACTTAGTTCTTTCTCAAGATTGGGGCCTTTTAAAAAATATATATTTTATTCATTTTTTACAGAGAGGAAGGGAGAGGGATAGAAAATCAGAAACATCGATGAAAGAGAAACATCGATCAGCCGCCTCTTGCACACCCCCTACTAGGGATGTGCCCACAACCAGAGTATGTGCCCTTGACCGGAATAAAACCCGGGTCCCTTGAGTCCGCAGGCCGACACTCTATCCACTGAGTCAAACCAGTTTCCGTCTTCTTTTTAATTCCATATAATATAATTTTTCTAGATCTGTGAGATATATCATTGGTATTTTGATAGGAATTGTACTGAATCTATAGATTGATTTGGGTAGCTTGGACATTTTAATGATGTTAATTCTTTCAATCCATGAACACAGTATATATCTCCACATATTTGTATCATCCTCAGTTTCTTTCCTCAATATCCTATAATTTTCCAAGTACAGGTCTTTTACCTTTTTAATTAAATTTATTCCTAGGTACTTTATTCTTTGATGTTGCAGTACTAAATGGGATTATTTTCTTAATTTCTCTTTTTGATAGTTAAGTGGTCAGCAAACTGCGGCTCGTGAGCCACATGCGGCTCCAGAGCTGTGGTTTGCCATTCTGTTGACTAATGAGTTTGCTGACCACTGCCCTAGACTCTTGATTCCAATAATTACAGGCTGTTGTTGTTCCTTGTGATTAAGACCCTATCCCAGTAGTCAGCAAACCCATTAGTCAACAGAGCGACAAACAGTGGCTCGAGAGCCACAGTTTGCCGACCACTGTGATAGTTCATTATTGGTGTATAAAAGTACCACCGATTTCTGAATTAATTTTTTATCCTGCTACTATGCCAAATTTATTTATTAGACCTGGGGATTTTTAGGAGTTTCTATGTACAATATCATGTCATCTGTGAATAAGGAGTTTTCTTCCTCTTTTCTAATTTGGATGCCTTTTATCTCTTCTTTTTTGTCTGATTACTATGGCTAGAGCTTCAGTACTATGTT
Source organism: Pipistrellus nathusii (assembly GCA_963693515.1). NCBI lineage: Eukaryota > Metazoa > Chordata > Mammalia > Chiroptera > Vespertilionidae > Pipistrellus > Pipistrellus nathusii. The sequence continues at coordinate 76,781,575 of OY882865.1, read as the reverse complement.
GAATAAGAGTGGTGAAAGAGGACATTGTTCCTGATCTTAAGAGGAATGCTTTTAGATTTTGCCTATTGAATATGATGTTGGCTGTGGGTTTGTCATATATGGACTTTAATTATGTTGAAGTATGATCCCTCTATCGCCACATTGCTGAGAGTTTTTATCATAAACTATGGGCCCAGTGCATGAATTTGTGCACTTTGAAAGGAACTATGGGCCGCGAGGCTGTGGTGGGTCTCAGTCCATCCTCCATGTTCCCTCCTATCCCTCCCACTGTAGCCCCCAGTTCCCTGTCTGCTGGCAGCCCCCCTCCCACTGCTGCTCCCATGTGCTGATGATGCCGACCTTGCTCACACCTGCTGATGGTGTAGAGCGATTGGTGTGAGTGGGACCAGAACCATCAGCAGGATGTGAGCAGTGGCTGCTGCCCTGATCAGTCACTACTCGCACCTGCTGATAGCACTGAGTGATTGGGATCAGTGCTGGGCAATGGCAATGGGTGTGGGTGCAAGCAGGGCTAGTGTTGGCAGTGGGTGTGAGCAACGGCTCCAGTGCCAGCAGTGGGTGCGAGTGGGGTTGTTGTTGGCAGTGGGTGCAAGAGGTGGCTGCTGGCCCCAATTTTCCCTCAGGAGCAAGGGGAGGTGGAGAAGTCCTGAGGGATGATCGGGTCTGTAGCGGGTGTGAGCAGGTCTGGGTAAGAGCACCAGGTGGGACCATGGCACAGGGGCAAAGAATTTTCAGTAACCACCAATGGCTCCCTCTGATAACAGGGACTGGTCCCCTGCTTTGGTCTGGAGCCCCCGCTCACCTGCTCCACCATCCCATGGCGGGCGACCATGTTCTGTGTGCACCTCCTGTTGGTCAGCGCACATCATAGTAACCGGTTGTTCTGTTATTCTGCCATTCGGTCTATGCCATTTGCATATTAAGGTTTTATATATAGAGACTAGAGGCCCAGTGTATGAAAATACATGCACTGGAGGGGGGTCCCTTAGCCCAGCCTGCCCCCCTCACAGTCTGGAAGCCCTCAGGGGTGGGAGATGACTTAGTGACCAGGCAAAGGTGATGCCCCATCATACCTCTGCTGCTGCCACTGCAGGCAGTGCAGGCCTCAGCCATCCCTGGTCACCTGAGCCTTGGTTGGAACTGGGTGGCTGGGAAGTCATCATCTGAGGCTTGCTTACGCCTTGGGTTGGCCCTTGGCAGCTGGGCAGCCAACATCTGAGGCTTGTCTGCACCTCAGGCCAGCCCTGGGCGGCTGGGGGGCTGGGAAGACTGGGGAACTCCGGAGGCAGCTGGGCCTGCCTGGGGGCAGGACTAGCTTTGCCACATACCTGCCACCTCAGCAGGGCTGAGGGGACTGGGTACCACCATCTTTGAGGGCTGAGAAGTCAATTAGCATATTCCCTCCTTATTAAATAGGATAGGTTTTTATTAAATGCTTTTTTTCATTTATTGACAAAATCATGTGATTTCAATTTTTAATTTTGTTTATGTGATGTATCATGTTTATTGATTTACAAATATTGCACCAATCTTGCATTTCAGGAATAAATTCCATTTGATCAGGTTATATGATCTTTTTAATATATAATGCATAATGCCTTGCTAATATTTTGTTGAAGATTTTAGCATCTATGTTCATTAGGGATGTTGACCTAAACTTTTCTTCCTTTGAGGTGTCTTTATCTGGTTTTGGAATTGGGATAAAGCTGGCATTGTAAAAAGAGCTTAGAATTCTTCCCTCCTCTTGAATATTTCGGAATAGTTTGAGAAAGATAGGTGTTAGTTTTTTTTTTTTTTTTTTTGAATGTTTGGTAAAATTAACCCATGAAGCCATCTGGTCCAGGACTTTTCTTTGTTGGAAATTTTTGACTAGTCCTTGGATTTCAATTCTCTTGGGTATATACCAAGAAGTAGAATTGCTAGTATCATATCATAATTCTGTTTTTAATTTTTTAAGGAACCACCATACTTTCCCCACAGTGGCTGCACCATTTTATATTTTCACCAACAGTGCACAAAGGTCCTAATGTCTCCAGATTTCACCAACACCTGTTACTTTCTCTGTTTGTTTTTATAGTAGTCATCTTAAAGGGTGTGTGACAGTATCTCATTGTGGTTTCGATCTGCATTTCCCTAATGATTAGTGATGTTGAGCATTTATTATGTGCTGCTGGTCATTTGCATATCTTCTTCAAATAAATGTCTATTCAAGTTCTTTGCCAACTTTTAAATAAGGTTGTTTAGTTTTTTGTTGAGTTGTAGGAGTTCTTTATATATTCTGGATATTAGCCCCTTGTAAAATACATGATCCACAAATAAATTCCCATATTTTGTAGATGGTCTTTTTATTATGTTGTGTGTCCTTTGATTCACAGAAGTTTTTAAGTTTGACATAGTCCAATGTACATGTTTTTACTTTTAAAAAATTTTTTTAAAAATAAATCTTTATTGTTCAGATTATTACAGATGTGATCCTCTTCCCCCCCCCCTCCACCAGGTTCCCACCCCACCCTCTGTCCTTTCCCCATTCCCTATTGTCCTCATCCATAGGTGCACAGTTTTTGTTCAGTCTCTTCCCGCACCCCCACTCTCCTTTTCCCCGAGAATCGTCAGTCCACACCCCTTCCATACCTCCGATTCTATTATATTCACCAATTAATATTGTTCAGCAGATTTTTTAATTCCTTTGGTTTTTAGATTCACTTGTTGATAGTTACGTATTTGTTGATCATAATTTTTATCTTTATCTTCTTCCTCTTCCTAAATAACCCCCTTCAGCAATTCATATAATTCTGGTTGGTGGTGATGAACTCTTTTAGCTTTTTTTTTATTAGTGAAGCTCTTTATCTGTCCTTTAATTCTGAGTGATAGCTTTGCTGGGTAGATTATTTTTGGCTGTAGGTTCTTGCTATTCATCACCTTGAATATTTCTTGCCATTCCCTTCTGGCCTGCATGGTTTCTGTTGAGAAATCAGCTGACAGTCGTATGGGTGCTCCTTTATAGGTAACTACCTGCTTTTTTCTTGCTGCTTTTAATATTCTCTCTTTGTCTTTTGCTCTTGGAATTTTAATTATGATGTGTCTTGGTGTGGTCCTCCTTGGATTTCTTTTGTTTGGGGTTCTGTGGGCTTCTTGGACTTGTAAGTCTATTTCTTTCCCTAGGTGGGGGAAGCTTTCTGTCACTATTTCTTCCAGTATTCTTTCGGTATCTTGCTCTCTCTCTTCTTCTGGAATCCCCATAATTCTGATATTGGTTCGCTTGAAATTGTCCCAGAAGTTTCTTACACTATCTTCAACTTTCTGGATTCTCTTATCTTCTCCCTTCTGCAGAGGAGTGTACTCTGGCTCTTTGTGTTCTAAGTCTTTGTCTTGATTCTTGTGATCTTCCAGTCTGTTTTTAGGACTTTGTATAACATTTTTTATTTCAGACAATGTTTTCTTCATTTCTAGTTGATCCCTTATTATTTCTAGTCACTCCCTTTTCATATCCTCATAGGTCTCATTTATTTTATCAGCCTTTTTAAGGATATTGTTGAATAACCTTATAACTGTAGTTTTGAACTCAATGTCCAATCTTTTCTTTTCCTCCATCTCCTTCCTTTGTGTCCTTTCTCTTGTCTGCATTTTAGTTCTTTTCCTGGAATAGCTTTGTGTGCTAGGTATTCTGGTAGAGCCCAGTAGTACAGCCTTCCCAGTTACCTGCAGTGGACAATCTTGGTGTAGCCCTTTGTGGGCTGTGTGTGCAGTCTTGTTGTTAAGCCTTGCTTATTGTTGGTATCACTGGGAAGCGTTGATCTCCAAGCCAATTGGCTGTGAGGATCAGCAGTGTCTCAGGTAGGAGGGCTTCTGTACTCCCCTTGGATAGGGCAGGGTCTCGGGGTGGCTCAATCTTTGGTTCCTGTCAGTCTCGCCATAGAAAAGTCCTGTTCATGAAGAATTTCGGAAGATTGGTTGCAGGCGCACACCTCTTTGGTAAAGGCACAGACAAGCTTTGGATTCAGGCCAGTCCCTCCTTAGAGAAAGCCAGCCTCTGGGAGAGCTTCTGTGCTCAGCCAGAGATGGGGTGGGGTCTCTGGTTGGTGCAGACAAACTTTGTTTTCCCTTCGGCTCCTCCCCAAATCCCACAGTAATGGCCTCTGGCTTCACACACCTCCAAGAGATCTCTGGCCTCTCCCTGACTGGGGCCGTCTATCAGAGTAATAGGGTGATTCTGTTTTCCTCTCGAACAAGAAAGCCAGCCGCGTGTTAGCTGTTCGCCCTCTCCACACGCCGGGAGTAAGCCAGTAGCGAACTCAGCCCTGGCTGCCCTCTCTGCGCTCCGGGAATAAGCCAGCAGCAATCTCAGTCTGGCCCTTCCTCTCTGCACTCCAGGAGTAAGCCAGTGCCTTTATGCGCACACAGTTCTCCGTACCTTCACAGTTCCTGAGGTTCAGCGTGCCTTTTCTCTCTTTCCCAGATGGCAGAGCCTCCTCTCAGCTAGCCATCTGGCACTTCAGGGCAATGCCTTCCCTGTTTTCCAGTTCTAAATTCAAATTTGTTGTGGTAGGCTGCATTCGGGTGTCTACCCTATGCCGCCATCTTGGTTTCTTCCATGTTTTTACTTTCATTGTCTGTTCTTTTGGTGGTGTCATATCCAAGAAAGCATTGTTACATCCAAGCTCATTAAGATTTCCCCCTATGTTTTCTTTTCAGAATTTTGTAGTATTAGCTCTTATAGGTTCTTGGTCCATTTTGAGTTCATATTTATTTATGGTGTAAGGTAAGAGTCCAACTTCATTCCTTTGCAAGTGGATATCTGGTTTTTCCAGAGAAAGAGTTCTGATTTCTTACGTGAATTTTACTTCCATTTTTAAAAAGAAATAAAGAGGAAGAGGATGGAAGAGAAGGGGTTTAGCCCTTTATATTATACAGACTGTGTAATCTTAAATAGGTTGCTTGATGTCTTTGGACCTCATCTATTTTATGGGGTTAATGTGAAATTAAAAGCATTCATAAGTGATAAGTGAGCTCTTATCACTTATGATTGTATTTACTGCCTATGACAGATTAGCTTTATCAAACAAGAGTTGAGGTTTTGCACTTTACAAAAATCCAGAAGTGGTGCAAAGTTCCAGGATGTCATCAGATTCCAGATTCCTTCTGTCCTTCTGCTTAACATGTGGCATTTGCCTAATAGCAGATGATGGCTGCTATACCTCCAGAGAGGAGAGGAGAGCACCTGTTTTTTTCTGACAGGAAGAAGAAGAAAGTACAAGATGGAAAGGTAAAATATACTGGAAGCCAAACTTTCCAAAAGCTCTCCAGGTGACTTTTGTTTACACTTCATCAGCCAGAATTGGACTGCATGGCCCCCTCTATGCAGTTGAGGCTGGAGACTGACATTGTTAGCTGTGCATGTGGCCTCCTTGAACGGGGTCTTGTTCTTTTAGTGAGAAAGGAGAAGGGGCAATGGACCATCTCTGCCTCAGCCATTGTAACTCTGGTGAGGTAGACGTTGGAACACAGCCTGGGCATGTGAGCTCAAAAGGCAGCAGGACCACAGCACAGAGGACCTCATTGAACATATGGAGGACTTTTATCCTGATCTTAAAAGCAATGGAAAGACCTGGCAAGTCTTAAAGGGGAGTGACGTGGAAGGTGCATTGGAGAACAGGAGTAAAATCAGAGAGACCCACTGTGAGGTCTGCACAATATATAATGGACACTGGGGCTAGAAAGACTGTATTCCTTTGAATTACCCAGAAGCAAACCCTGAGAGAAGGATTCAAATATGAGTAACTTGGTTTCCAGCCACGAAAGCATCATAAGTAAATACTATACTCACTTCCTTCCACATCAGAATTATAACTAAACTGCAAAAAAACCATCATGCAGAATCCCCTGAAGTCGAGCTGAACATGAATGCTGAAAGTTAGAATATATAGAAAAAGCCATGTTAAGACTGGTCAGAGGATGGAGATGCAGAATGGGCTGGTACATACACATGTGTGGTGGATAAAAATTTGGAGAGATACCTCAGTTTTGAAGGTTCCCCTGAGGAGCCAGGGTCCCAGCCCCACAACACATTCCCCAGCCCAGGGTTCCAGTGCTGGGCAGAGAAGTCCCCATAACTTTTGGTTATAAAAACAAAACAAAAAACAAACAAACAAACAAACAGTAAGAATTGTAGCTGAGTGAGCTAGAATTCTACTAGAGTCCCAGACATTCCTCTTAAAGGGCCTACATATGGGTCCTTGGATTCACTCTCTCTGAGTTCCAGTGCTGGGGCCAGAGATATACCAGGAGACACTGAAGTGTCTGGCATGAGGGTACGAGCTGAGGGGCAGCTTTCTCCCAGATGGCAGAGGCCATTGTTCCTTTGCTGAGCCCACACCCTGCAGCATAGGCAGCTGCCATATCTGAGTCTCCATCAACCTGGCTAACACTATTCACCCACCCTGGAGATTCCCTGAGACTCTGCCCCACCTAACTTATAGGCCCACCCAGGCCACTTGCAGTGACTTTTCTTTATAAATGGCCTGTCTTGGCTCATGCTGCAGACTTTCCTAAAATTTCTCAAAAGTTCACAAACTCTAAACAAGCAGCATCTGACTTTAGCATGCCCTCTGCCTTTTGCTAAGTGGCCTTGAGCCCGGCAGCAGCCAACCTCAATTCACAGCTTAGCTTTTCTCAGGTACCTCCAAGCTCAGCACAAGCAGCAAATATCTGCAGGTCACTTGCAGCTCAGCCTGAGTGGCCCTGGGCGGTTGATGATCTTGGCCTGCAGCTCTCACAGGCTCAAGAAGCACATATCTGGTGGCCAGCTTTAGAATACCACCCAACCACCTTCACAAACCACACACCCAAAGGACAAACTTGGCAGCCACCAGAGTCTTGATAAAGAGAATCCTGCTCTGTAGGGTCAGCCTCTGCACAAAACCTATAGTCACTACCAGTCCTCATAACCAATCAGCCCGAGGATTAATCCTTTTCATTGAAGTGTCAACAGCAATCAAGGCTGAACTACAGCATGAGAGCACACACTACCCAAATAAGGGACATACCTGGAGCACCTAGTTCAGGGAGACTGTACCACTGGGCCCCATAGGACACTTACGACAGAAGACCACTCTACCAAGACATTGCAATGTAGCAGTTCTTCCTAATACATGGAAACAAGCAGAGAAGGCCATAATAAGGAGACAAAGAAATACTCAATGAAAGTACAGAACAAAACTCCAAGAAAAGAACAAAACAAAGTGGAGACCAGCAATCTACCAGATGCATAGTTCAAAACAAATAATAGTCATAAGAATACTCAATGATCTTAGTGAGAAATTCAACAAAGATATAGGAAACATAAAAATGGAGATAGAAAACATAAAGAAGGGTCAGAAATGAATATAATAACTGAAATGAAGAATACATTAGAGGAAATGTATTGAGTATTCAATGTATTCAATGAAGCAAAGGACTGAATCAGCGATTTGGAAGATAAGAAAGCAGAAAGCACCCAAACAGAGCATCAAAAAGAGAAGAGACTTTTTAAGAACAAGGATAGTTTAAAGGACCTCTAGGAAAATACCAATATTCGTATCATAGGGGTACAAGAAGGAGAAGAGAAAGAACAAGGAATTGAAAACTTATTTGAAAAAATAATAACGGAGAACTTCACTAACCTGTAGAAGGAAATAGACATACAAGTGCAGGAAGTGCAAAGAGTCCAAAACAATATGACCCCAAGACATATAATAATTAAAAAACCAAAGGTTAAAGATTAAGAGAGAATCTTAAAAGCATCAAGAGAAAGCGATACCTATAACGGACCTCCCATAAGACTGTCAGTTGATTTCTCAACAGACCAGAAGGGAGTGGCAAGAAATATTCAGTGATGGAAAGCAAGGACCTACAGCTAAGATTCTTCTACCTAGCAAGACAATCATTCAGAATCAAATAACAGATAAAGAGTTTCCCAGAAAAGAAAAATCTAAAGGAATTCATCACCATCAAACCAATATTACATGAAATGTTAAAGGGATAGAAGAAGAAGGAGGAGGAGGAGGAGGAGGTGGAGGAGGAGGGGAAGGAGAAGAAGGAGGAGGAGGAGGAGGAGGAGAATGATAAAAAACAGAAATAAAAATTTGGCAATGACTACATATCTATCAACAATTATTTTAAATCTAAATGAATTAAAAGCTCCAACAAAAAACGTGGGACGGTTAAATATATAAGAAAACAAGACCAATACATATGCTGTCTATAAGAGACTCAATTCAGATGGAAAGACACACACAGACTGAAAGGAATGGGATGGAAAAAAATATATTTCATGAAAATTGAAACAAACAAACAAACAAACAGAAAAGATGAAGTAGCAATACTTATACCAAACAAAATAGACTTTAAAACAAAGGCTATAACAAGAGACAAAAAAAGGGTCTAGCAACTTTACTTCTGGGTATTTTACCAAAGAAACCCAAAACACTAAGTAAAAAAGACATATACATCCATATATTCATTGCAGCATTATTTATAGTAACTAAGATATGCAAGTAACCCAAGTGTCCATCAATAGATGGATGAATAAAGGAGTGGTGATATATACAATGGAATATGATTTAACAATAAAAAGGAGCGAAATTGTGCCATTTGCAATACCATGGAAGGACCTAGAGGGTATTGTGCTAAGTGAAATAACTCAGAAAGATGGATGCCAGATGATTTTATGTATATGTGGAATCTAAAAAACAAAACAAACAAACAAAACAAAAACAAACTTATAGATACAGAGAACATTTTGATGGTTGCCAGATGCTAGAGACGTTGGGGAATGGGTGAAAAAGGTGAAAGAATTAAGAAGTACAAGTTGATTCCTAGCCAGTTTGGCTCAGTAGATTGGCCTGTGGTCTGAAGGTTCCTGGGTTTGATTCCAGTCAAGGACACATGCCTGGGTTGGCCCTCAGTAGTGGGCGTGCAGGAGGCAGCCAATCAATGATTCTCTCTCATCATTGATGTTTCTCTCTCTCCCTCTCCCTTCCTCTCTGAAATCAAATATATAAATATATATATATATATATATATATATATATTTTTTTTTTTTTTTAAAGAAGTACAAGTTTATAGTTACAAATCAGTATAGGGAATATAATCAGTAATATTGTAATAACTATGTATGGTGTCAGATTGGTACTAGACTTATTGGGGGAATCACTTCATAAGGTGTAGAAATGCCTAATGACTATGATGTATACCTGAAACTAAGATACTATTGTATGTCAACTGTAATTGAAAAAAAAAAAAAAAGGGAAAAAATATGCAAGTGGCATTTGGCAGGTGATTCCTGGAAAGCCCAATAGGGCGTGGGGAATGGAGACAGAGAAGGAAAGGAGGATAGAATTTGCATTATCACTGTGGGCAATTGAGAACTTAATCCCTCTGGGGCATTTTAGGAGCCAGCACAGAACACACAACTAGGAGAGGAAAAGGAGCTGGCCTATTTATCCACCAACTCCCCATCAGTCAGAGCCTGGGGCTGCTTCTGGGGAGGGAACATTAATAGTGAGTAATTCCCTTGCACTCCCAGCCTACTGTGCTTGCAGGCAAAGTGGATTCCAATGGCTGGAGAAAGCCCTCAGTCAAAGGGATGTCCAGGCCAGCATTTGAAAGTGAGGCTGGCCTGTGCAAAAAAGGTCAAGACCAAAGAGACACAGGCAGGGTCGGATCCTTGGGGACATGGGGGAGAAGAATGGGCACAGATAAGGGCTGTTTAGGGGGTAACACTGACAGGATGTGATAATAAATTGGCTGGGGGTGCTGGTGAGGTGGGAGAGAGTGGGTCCAGGATGACCCACAAGTGTTTGACCTCAGCAACTGGAGGAAGAGGTGAAGGGAGACCAGGTATTTGGAAGCGAAGAGATGAAGGGTTTGGGTTGAGTTTTAGATGTGTGGAATCAAGATTTCAGAGCAGGGCAGGGTTGGGGACTTTTCATACAGGAGGCAATGGGGCTGTGGTTGCATGAGGTGAAGGAGTGGGAGGGGAAAGAGGAGGCGCCCCGGAGCGGTTCTCAGGATCCCCAGCGCTCATCGGGAGGAGCAGTCAGAGGCAGGAGGAACATCAGGGTGTCATGGGCCAGGGGCCAAGCAGTTTGGGTGTTGCAGTGGCTTTAGCCACTTCATTCATCCGCTGCCTGAGGGACAGGAGCAGGCTGACTTCCTCCCACAGTTCTAGCCTTCCCTTCCTCTCTACTGGCTATGCAAGCTGCCTGTGGGGAGCAGGGCCACGGCCTTATGGTGCTCACTGGGCACCAGTGAGCCAGAGCCTCCTGGTCTCCTGAAAAAGGCCAGCAGTGGGTGCAGCACAGTGGTAGCTGCCTCTGTCTGCATGTCCCCAAGATGAATGCCTAAAAATGACAGGGCGAGGGGCTTTCATTCAGCCCTGAGAATGCCAAGCATTTGGGAGAGATAATGGCAAACTTCAGTTTACACTGAGAAATAATGTTATGTTTAAACTGGAGACCTGGTGCACAGATTTGTGCACATTGAAAGGAAATTAATTAGAAGAAATATTTAGAGGCTGGGAAGGGACCATGGGAGGTTGGCTCCAGGGCTGTTTTGCGCCCAGTCCTGATTGCCCAGACCCCAGCAGCAAGCTAATCTACCAGAGCATCTGCCCCCTGGTGGTCAGTGCACATCATAGTGACTGGTTGAACGGTCAAACAAATGGTCAGACACTTAGCATATTAGGCTTTCATTATAGAGGATTAGCATGTGAGGTGTTTAAAATGTCCCAGTGCTCTCCAGTGGTTCCATGACTAAGTCCAGCTCCTTGGTCTCCAGACCAGCCAGGCCTCCAGACTAAACATTTCCACTTGGCTCAACCAAATTACTTTTAATTTCCTGACTGTGTCACTTTCTCTCCTGCCTCTGGTCCTTTGCACATGCTGATCCTTCTGCTACAACATCATTCTCTCTTCTTCACTCTGCCAACCACTCTCCCTTGTAGACTCGGCCAGGAATGGGTGCCTGGAGCTCCACTGGCTTAGCTGGCTGCCCTGACTCCTGCAGGACCCCATTCCTCTCCTGGCGCTCTGCACTGCGTGCAGAGGTTTGCTGGACTGTTCCCGCCTCAGCCTGAGTAGGAGCCGTGCCACTTCTCTTCTTCCCCAGTGTGTGTCACAAGACCAAGTACTCATTGTGTTTGTTGATTGACTTACTGACTGACTGAATGCATATTCTTGATTAGGAGCAGGGAAAGAGGAGAGAAAAAAGAGAACTGGCCCCAAGAAGAGTGTGAAGGCAGAGCAGAGCATTTGAGGGTGCAGGGCTCCCACAGAGGTGGCCCCCAACTTGCTGAACTTGTCACAAACTAGCTGAAGTGAGCTGTGCAGCCCGTGTCACCCATGGACAGCGCTCTCCGGAGCATGACCAGGGAGCAGGAAGGTGAGCTCTTTGTTCTTCCAGGGCCTCCCGTGAAGAGCATGGAGTGGCTCTGCAGACCCCACTCAAGCCCCAAGTGACCCCTTGGACAGGGCCTCCTGCTGGGCCTTCTGGGTTCCCCATATTCCTGTTGGGCTCCCGCAGTGCAAAGGGAGATTTGCTCCCATGACACGGAGCAGGTCTGGGCTGCTAGGCCACCCCTGTCTGCGTCTGGTGAACTGATCCAGGGCCAAGCGCCAGGCTAGGTCAGCTCTGGCCCAAGCTCAGCTCTGCTGCGTCCTCTCGGCCATCATGGGTGAGAGACTCCACTCCTCTGCCTCCCAGCTGGAGCACTCTAAAATGAGGATAATAATCGTATGATTCGGGAGGCTGTTGAGATCACATGGCGGCATCTCGCTGTAGCAGGAGCCTCTCGGCCGGCCTCTGCCAGCTCCTCGGTGCAGACAGGCTGCCCTCTGCCATGGACGGGTGGGGTCCATCTGGGCCCTCTTCCACCTGTGCTCCTGGCCATGCCCAGCAGGCTCCTCTCCCGTGACCCACTTGCCAGGTCCTGTAGATGCCGACCTCACATTTCCAGTCCCTGGGGAAATTGTAAGCATGTCCGTGCCCAGGTGGACTGAGCTGGGGCAGGCCTGGTGATTTGTTCTCCTGAGGGTCCTCATTGTGCATCCAGGGCTGAGAAATCATTAGGGACCCCGCCCTGGCTTTGCCTCTAATTTCCTAGGGAGATATGAATAAGGCTCTGATCACACCCTTCTCTTCTGGATTTTCCTCTCCTCTGGTGAGAAAAGGGCTGTGCTGGGCTTACAAGGTTTGAGACTGTTGGCAAGGCTGGGCAGTGGGCAGAAGGGTGGCCAGGCTGCCCCCACCTGCCACAAGTGGCTCAGGCCACTCGAATGTGCTTTGCATGCTGAACTTCTGCAATTTTCATCTAGGAAAGGCGTCTTTACTTTGAAAACCTGGCTTACAGGTCCCTGAGGCAGAGGATGTCCAGGCCCTGGCTCCTGGGAAAGGCTTCAGGCTGCTCTGCTGAGAGGTTGGGAGGCAGAGCCATGCACCCAGCATGGAGTTCAGAACCAAAGTGGTGAATGAGGGGAAATTCCAAAGACTGAAGGGAACAGAGCAAATGACAAAGGGGCAGAGCCGTGGGTGGGCAAGCCCACCGTGTCCACACCAAACCCGAGCTGATGGCAGCCCAGCAGCCCCCCTGGAGGAGCAGGACCCCTGGAGTCCAGGCCACTGCTGCCCACAGGACCTCCATCCTCTCAGGGTCTGCCCAGCACCCATGGTGGAGCGGGCTGGCGGCTCTTCCTTGGGACTCAGGGTTAATGGTTAAACTGCCTGGTCCTCTCTGGGGAGGAAGTTAATGTTTGAACATCAGACGAGTCACAGGAAATGCCACTTATGGAGCTGTCACCAAGCCCAGCAACTTATCACAAATAAAAAATTAACTCTCCAGCTATTCCTGGTTCCGCGGCCAAGGCCTTCGTGGCGCTCTGTGGGAATGTTCCGGGGTCACCCTGCGAGCCCCACGGCCCGCTCTCCCGAGCTATTTATTGCTCTGTTTACAGAAGCTGATGCCCCTCAGAGCTGGCTGGCGGAGGCCTTTGGCTCCCGCGAGGGAAGAATGTTCCAGAGAGATGGTGCGGTGGCAGGACAGACATGGGCTTGGCAGTCAGACAGATCTGGGCGGGTGGACGGCTGTCACGTAGAGGCGTGTGACCTTGAGCGAGAGACCGATCCTACTTGGGCCTTAGTGTCCTCGCCTTTGCAACGGGGACATGCCAGCCCCTTTGCTTTTTGTCTCGGCCAGTTGGTTTCCATTCCAAAACTTCATGGGCTGTTTTTTGGGGGAGGCTTTTTCTCTTGAGGTAAAATTAACATAAATTTAGAGTGAGCAATTTAATGGCATTTAATTGTTAATATTAAACCCAGTATATTTCATTACGTTCAATTTTTACATGTGAATAGCCAGAATTTAATTCTTTAATTTTATGAATGTAATTTAAGCAATTTTCATTTATGGCCAAATGACGTTTTCTACTTTAAAAAAAAAAAAAAAAAATATATATATATATATATATATATTTCAGAGAGGAAGGAAGAGGGAGAGAGAGACAGAAACATCAATGATGAGAAAGAATCATTGATCAGCTGCCTTTTGCTTGCCCCCCACTGAGGATCGAGCCCACTACCCGGGTGTGTGCCCTGACCGGGAATCAAACCCTGACCTCATGGTTCATAGGTTGACACTCAGCCACTGCTCCACGCTGGCTGGCTCTACATTTTTTCTTTAAAAACTAGTATTATTTAGATTTGGATATCAGTTATATGCTTGCAAGCATTATTAGATTGTGTGTTTCATTAACTGAGCAGAGGGCATTTCATATAACACGATCCTACAGTATTTGACCTTTTGTGTCTGCCTTCTTCCTCTGAGCATCCTGTTTTTGAGGTTCGTCCATGTTGTTTTGAGGTTCGTTCATGTTTCAGAATCTCATATGTACAAGCTTTAAAGGCACTTTTCTCTAACAAACCTTCCCGGGTCCTTTTCTCGATTCTTCTTCTGGCTTCTGGTGGCTTTCGGCAGCCAAATCCTTCCCCTTGCCTCGGGACATCCCCTGCCCTGCCCACAGCCTGACACACTCTCCTGACATAGAGCAGATTCTGGGTGGGCATCTGAGCTTGTTCATAAATAAATCCGGGACTGCAGGCGGAGCCCGCTGTGGCGAACGCAGGGCAGACTTGCAGTGCACCGGGCCCCGACTGGGGCATGGAGAGACTGGCACCGGCCTTTGCCCTGTTCCAGCCCCTGCCCACGGCCAGCCTGCCGAGGGGGCCACCTCGTTATCTCAGGACGGTGGCAGGACAGAGGGACCCAGTGTTCTCTGGGCCTGGCCCAGTGCCATGGGCTTCACACGTGTGAAGGAAACAGTCCTTGTCCATAAACTCCGGTGGGAAAATAAAACTTTCTCCATTTCCTGTCACTTCGGTTCTGGCCCCGTTCTCCTGGGACGACAGGAACCGAAGCCCTGGCATTTCCGACCTTTCCTGCAGAGATCCACATGGCACGGTGTCTGAGGGGCCAGAGCGTGGTGCTGACGGAGCCGGCCCAGGCCTGCCAGCGGCCCGGGTGCCGCTCATCTGGACGTGGCTCATGCCATCTCGCCTCTCAACGACTCCCCCCTGTCGATGGACAGGCACCGGGGCACTCTGCCTCTTTCTGGAACCTTCTATGTCCTGCTCATCAACTCCCCTTTCTCCCCAGTCTGAGGAAATCTTGTTCCTTTTGTTTCCTCCCAGTCATTTGGGTTACACCAGAATTCCTTTTCATCCCCCCTCCCGCCCTTTGGGGTTGCAGCCAGGAAGACTGTAGGTTTTCCTGCCCTGTGGAGCCCGTGAACCAGTAATCTGAGGAGGAAGAGAGAGAGAAAGGAGAAGAAATATCAGGAGACAAAAAAGGAATAAAAGTTAATATGTTGAAAAATACTGCACTGCACGCACAAATCACTTATTCTCACTAAAATCCTGGGGGTATTGCTATGCCCATTTTACAGAAGAGGAAACTGAGGCTGATAGGGGTAAAGGGCAAGGCCTAGATAGCTTGGGATCCAAAGCTCACCCTCGCTCCACCACACCACCCACCTCACTCCAGTATCCCATGCTGTCCACTGGCCCCGGGCACTGGGCAGGCACCGCTGCTCTCACAGATGGCATCTGTGATCCGATGCTGCTTCCCCAGCCATTCATCCATCCCCTCCAGGCAGCCAGGCAGTGGCGACAGGTGACCATCAGACATGGCGGAGGGGTGAGAGGCGTGCCCCTCACCGGCCCCAGGCCCTGCCTCTCTCACAGCAGCTGCTTCTGTCTGTGTCAGCCCTGCCTTCCAGAGGAAGTGAGCCTCCTAGTGGCTCAGTGGCAGTGGCCCTATTACAAAGCTCTCCTGTCATACTGCCCTCACCCCCAACACGGGTGTCCAGCTCTGCCACTGTGTCCCTAAAACTACCGGGATCCCAGTGGCCTGAATCCTCCGCATGGACCCTTCCTTCCAGAGCTCCCAGGGAGACTAGGATGGCTCGCCCTCAGGCCAGAGTAGGAGCCTGGGGGGGGGGGCGCAGAGATGGAGCCTGAGACCCCCCACTCAGCTAAGGCAGTCCCTGCAAGCAGCCAGAGGGGCACAGAGCTCCCTGCTCCCCCCACCTTATCCCCACAGCCTAGCTGCAGCCACAGCTGGTGAGCACAGTGGCAGCACTGGGTACCCACGGCACCACTCCCCACCATCATTTGGACACCCCCTGAGGACTCCTGGACTGCGAGAGGGTGCAGGCTGGGCTCAGGGATGCATGAAATTTGTGCACTAGGCCTCTAGTAGTAGCTATAAAATCACGAATGTGATAGGCTAGTTCTATAACTTTCTGATTCATATTTAAAATTCTCTTTAAGAATGTGTAACTATTAGAAGCAAAGTGTTCTACCATGTCCCAGCCAACGGGGCACGCCACGCAGGAGGTGCTCCCTGACGCTGGGCCCTGGGTCTGTCCCCACACGGTCTACCACCGGCACCAGACGGGGAAGCCGAGCTGGGAGCCAGTGAGGCATGTCTTGTGCTCAGGACACAGTGTTGTGTGTGGGTTAGCATCCAGGTCTGCTGCCACCAAAGGTAGCCCAGCAGGTGGGGTCCCAGTTGCACCATCATAAGCTCTGTCACCAGCACATGTCACTTTACCCCTTGGAGCCTGGATTTTGTCCTCTCTGCTGTGGGGCAGTGACCCTGCCTGAGCCTACAGGCTCCACCCTGTCTGATCATGTGCAGAACAGGCCGATGGCCCCTTCCCCACACCTGTCTCTCTCCGGGGCTGCTGTGGGAGGCGTGGCAGTGAACCACTGGCCAGGGACCCCACAGGGAGTCTGCCCCCTGCTCTTCCTCACCTCTCACCACCAGCCATTTCTACCTGCCTTTGGCCAGTACCAGGCCAGTGTCCCTGCGGGCCCAGTCTGGCTAGATCTGTGGCAGGAAGCCGCCAGAGTCCCTGGCACGCTCTCCATTTGTCTGGCCAGCTGGCCATGGGTTGTTCAGCCTCATGGACTGGAGCTGTGGGCCAGTGTCCTGCTGACCTGGTCAGCCCAGCCCTGAATTCACTTCTCCCAAAGTGAGGGAGAGGCTGCATTCTCCACAGCTGGGAGGGCGCCCGGCTTCTGATCCAGGCGATGCTGTGGAGCTGGCAGGGAGGCTGCGCCCTGGCCGAGGCGCTGCCCCCCACGGGGTCTCTGCAGGAGCGCAGGCCAGGGCCCAGCTCAGCCTCCGGGCTTCACTCGTGGTCATCTGTGAAGAGCCTCCCAGGACCACGTCACCGGCCCAGGAGTGTCTGGGGAGGCCAAGCCCCGGGGTCTGCGAGCTTCAGGGCCCCTGCAGTCCTGGCCTGCGGTGCCCACAGCTGGAGTCCTGACAGCCAGTGGCCAGGACATGGTGGGTTCTGGGGCATTTCCAAAGGGAGAGGGGCTCCGCCTGCTTCAGCCGGGCTTGCTGTGAGAGCTGGGTGAAGGTTCAGGAATATCTAAGGGGCTCTCACCCCCACATTCCTCAGAGACAGACACATGGCCCTGGGGTCCCGTAGATGCTTTGACAGTCCCTGTGGGAGCCACACCCAAAACCCTGCCTTTGTCCATGGTCTCTCCCCGCCCTTACCACACCTCCCTTCTAGGACCACAACCTGTGCTGTCACTCTGGGGCTGCTTTACCTCTGGAGCCCCACATCCTGATCTAGGCCTGGCCTCCTTCCCGCTCTGATGCTGCTGCTCTTCTCAGCAGGCTGCGCGGGGCTGTGGGAAAACATGAGCTGCTGGCCCTCCTCTGAGCCCGGACAGACGGTGGAAGTGGAGTGTCCACGATTCCTCTGGATGCTCACGGGCAGAAACGGTAACCATCAGCCCAAGGGCCGCTGAGAGGCTGCGGGTGGCCTCTGAGCGGGAGGAAACTTTGGGGACAAATACTGAGGGAATGATGGGGGTGGGGTCCTTGTTAGGGATTGGAAACTTTTCCTGGGGGCGGGGCTAATCCTTAGGGTCCCAAGCAAGGGGGCAGGAGGCAATGTACTGGGGACATGGAAAAGGAGTGCAGGCTGACTTCTCTCTGTGCCGTGTGGCTCAGCTTCTTCCTCCTATGTTCCTGCCCCTCAGGAACCAGGACCCTTGCTCCAGCACCGGGCCTGGGTCCCCGCTGGGTACCGCCTGGCCTTCCAGCACACTTGCTTCCTGTGCTCCTTCTGCCAGGCCCTGTGATCAGCTGGCCCCCAGGGGTCTCTTGCCCAAGGAAAGCTACTTCCTTAATCTCAGGCAGGGAGGGGAGGAGCCTGCTCAGATGGATGCTCAGGGGCTGACGCGGGCTACAGCCCCATATGTGCCAGCCTTTCGTCATCACAACCACCTGCACATCACAGGCCCTGCCCCTGCCCCTGCCCTTCCCCCCCTCACTCCCCTCCCCCTACCCCCCACCGCACTTGGCCCATCAGGAGTGATAATAACAGACAAAGAGGGCTTAGCAGTTTGTACAGCTAGGAGATGGAGACACCAGCACTCAAACCCAAATTTCTCTGACTTCAAAGCTGGAGCTCTGTTTGAGGCCATGGTCAAGGTCGGCCTGGGCCCCAGTGGGGGTCACCCTGAGTGGAGGCCTTTGGCCCATTCGCTCAGTGGGCTCACTTAAAGTCTAAAGCCTGGCCTGGCCCTGCCACCCCTCCCCTTGTCTTGAGGGACAGAAAAGCTGCCTGATGCGGCCCTTAACAAAAATGAGCTCAAAATGATGATTTAACACTAAAACCCACCAGCCCTCCCCAGTCAAGACTCTATGACCTCACACACCAACACTGTGTGCGGGGCAGGGGTGTACATGCTGCACACCGTGATGCTCTAGTGCTCCTGCATCACGGTGTGCACTTGACGCCCCCGTACAGAAGTGGGGGGTGGGCAGGGAGTCCAGCCTGAACCCCACCCCTCTGTTTATTGCATGGGTAGGTAATGCTAGCAGCCGAAACAGACAGACCCCCAGATCTTGCTGCTTCCTCCAGTGCCGTCTGCCGTGTCCCCAGCAGGTGCTTCCAGGGGCAGGAGGCTCTCTCCGCTGGGTCTGGCATCCGGGCACCTCCCTGCTGGGAGCTGGCACACAGCTTGCGGGCTGATGGGGGGGATTTTGAAGAACCAAGCCTGAAAGGGATACCACTTCTGCCCCTGTTGCTTCTGCCAGAGCTCAGTCACATGGCGACTCCTGGTTGCAAACGATGTGGGAAATGGGGTCCTATTGGGTACCAGCCTCTGCCTCTGGCCCAAGTTCTTCAAATAGTCCCTGAGCGTCAGTGTTCTCACCTGTAAAGTGGGGAGAATAGACAGCACCAGCCCTGGAAGGCTGTGCTTGGAAATAACTTTTAAACATCTTGTCTCCTCTTTTCCCCTCATATCCCTTCCTAGCCTTCCTTTCTACCCCGAGGTCCCGCCGTGGACACACACACACAGGCACACTTACCTACAGCCTTATTTCCTGGCACACCCGTCCTTGTCTGTCTCTGGGGTACATGGAACTTGGAACACAGAAGGATAATCCAGGCATGGCCTTGAGTAACTTGCTGGGCAGGTGCATGGCCAGGACCACACCTGGTCTCAGAAGACTCCCTGTCCAGTGCTCCTCTCTGGCTGAGTTCTCTTGTTGGAGGAAGCTCTCTCTTTTCCAGGCGCCCCCGTCACAGCCCTCTCAGAGCTCTGTGCCTCTGCCTCCCCCACCGGCCCTTCCACAGAGGCTCCTGGCCACGTCCCTCCACAAACAAGTGCTTGAACCCCCGCCTGCCTCGTTAACTAGAACCCAACTGTCTCCTCCCTGAGGCTCCTCAATCTTAATTGCTCAAGACCCACCGGGGGTCACCCATGGGTGCAGCTCCAGATGCTGAGGGAAGGAAGCAGGTTCCTGTGCCAACCTCTGCTGCAGTTTCCTCTTGCTGCCACATGGTGTCGCTGTAGGGCTTCAGGACAGCCCGCTGGCCACACTGAGGCTCTGCCTGCTGAGTGCTAGGATAGGCCCCCAGGGGATGGGGTGGGATGGCTCACCTGGGGGAACCATTGTGCTCATACACAGGTCCAGGCCCAAGGCATGGGCCAATCCCGCAGCATAGGTCAGTCCAGCCTCCCCCCTCCCACCACTACCTTCCCTCCCCACAGTTCCATGGGGTCTGGTTGGGTCCCAGCCCTTCTGCCTCCTCTCAGGAGAGGCTTCCCTCACTGTTCTCCCACAGGTTTCCGGGGCTTCCCACCCCAACCCAGGAAGGAGTGCCCAGTGAGGACAAGCTGGTGTTCTGGGGCCCTCATTTATTTATTTATTTTTAAATATATTTTTATTTTCATAGAGGAAAGAAGAGGGAGAGAGAGCTAGAAACATCAATGATGAGAGAGAATCATTGATTGGCTGCCTCCTGCACACCCACTACTGGGGATCCGTCTGCAACCTAGGCATGTGCCCTGGAGCAGAATTGAACCTAGGACCCTTCAGTCCTCAGGTCAATGCTCTATCCACTGAGCCAAACCAACTAGGGTGAGCCCTCCTTTACTAAGAAGAAACTAATGGTAACTCAATTCCATCTCCGGCCCAGACAGGATGGGTGTCCGTGTGAGTGGAGAAACTGCGGGCTGGATTCTGACCCAGATATTTCTCTGTGTGTGCCAGGCCGAGACTGTTCCCTCCAGGACGCATCCCTTTGAGTTTTAAAGGGGCAATGGTCTTCCAAAGATCCTTTAAAAACCCACTCCCCATGGGGGCCAGCCTTGGCCTCTTGCCCCTCTATCGTAGTGGGGATTGCAGCCTTAAAGCAGCCGAGGTTCCTAACCTGAGGCCCTGTTCTCATCTGATTGTCTTTCTTTGGACCAATCATGCCTGTGCACACAAACACTGACGGTGCTTTCCGGGCTCCTTGGGGTGACCCTGGTAAGGACCCTTACCTGTGAGGCAGTAAGCCCAAGGAAAGTGGGAGCGGGGGTGGGGGTGGGGAGAGGTGGAGGTGAAGGGACTCCTGAGGGAGTCCAGCCTTATCTCCCTGCAGTCCTGCCAGGGTGGCCAGCAGAGGGCACCGCCTGCTCGCTGCTCTGGGCTCCTGGCCTGCATCACCTGCAGCTGTGCCAGTGAGGAGAGGGCCCCAAAGGGCAGCCCCGCTCTGGGGCAGGCGCTGTCTGGCAGCAGGTCTGGGCTTCACGGCTTGCATTCTCTTTGCTCATCTTCCCAGCCAGCCAGCCAGCCAGCCCGAAGCTGACCACCTGCTTCCTGTCTGACAGCCTAGCTCCCTGACCTAACTCCACCTTCTCCCGTTGCCAGGGTTCCAAGCCCCACCACTCTCGGTCCATTTTAGAAAGAGGCAAGGCAGCAGGGAGTGCCCGCCTGTGTCTGGCACCAGCCTGAGCCGTCTCTGTGTGTCCCCGCTCAGCTCTGCAGTGTGAGTGAGTTCCCACGTGGCACAGAAAGGAGATGCACCGAAGGTCACACGGCGACCAAGAGGCAATGCTGGCTTTCAAACACGGTTCTGGCTGGTTCTAAACCTGCACTCCGGGCCTCGTGAGCTTCAGGCTGGGCATGCCAGTGCCCATCATGGTCTCCTACTCCTGGAAGCTGCCCCTGGGTCTGCAGGGAGGGGCCAGGCAGGAAGGGGGTACAGTGATGGGACATGACCTAGCTGGGCATTGTTACCCTTCTGAGCCTTGTTTTTCTTGTCTGTAAAATGGCCAGCAGCGCCTGCCTCATTGGGGCCCTCTGACGATTAGATCAGCATCTATACATGTACATTGGCTGGTCCTGGAAATACTAGTATACTCATATTTCTCCAGCTCAGTGGAATCAGCTTGAGCCACAACCCTGAAAGCCAGTAAGCCTATCCTGGGGCCTGTCAGAAGGAGCATGCCAGCCCAGCTGGGGTGGTTCAGAGTCCCGGACAGGGTTCAGAGGAGAGTAAAAGCAGTGTCAGGGCTGCAGTCAGCTCCCTGCACCCCTGTGACACCCACAGCAGCCAGACCCGGGGACCGGAACTCGGCCCTTCTTGGCAGTCAGAGTGGCGGTGCAGTTGAGTCTGTTGTCCCAAGGAGGCTCCTGGTGGCTCTCCAAGCCCCCCTCCTGGCTCCCCCAGGGCTCCAGCTCCTTCTCTACAGATTCTCAGTGGGCGAGGTCTTCCCTCTTCGGTGGAGAGCTCAGAGCAGGCTCTTCTCCCCTCAGCTGCTTCTCCAGCCAGCCAATGTTTGGAGAGCAGGGGCTCTGAGCGGGCATGGGGAGCCCTCAGAAATCACCTGCTAGGGGAGGCAGGAAAGCCACTGCACCCCATTGAGGACATGGGGTACAGCCTGTGCTGGAGCTGGGCAGGGAGCTCCAGGTGCCATGGTGCAGGTCACCCAGCAGTGGGCTGAGGATGGGCGGGGCAGGCCCTCCGTGAGCATTGAGGGACGTAGGAGCTGAGTTTGGAGCCTGCAGAGGGAAGGGTGAGGGGGCAGATGGGAGGGAACAGGGGTGTAAGAGAGCCCAGGGGTGGGCTGGCCCGGGAGCAGGGACCCTGAAGTCTGCCATGGCCTGGACCCTGGGCCTGGCTCTGGGGGAGTTGTTCTCTGAGTGCTGCGCCCTGGCCAGTCCCTCCTCTGCACTTGGCTGTGGGTGTGGGGGGTGGGGTGGGGAGGAAGACAGGGGACTGGGAGGGATGTTTGCCAGTTTGTAGATCGAGTGTCAGGGATCAGCAGGTCTCTCTCTCTCTCTCTCTCTCTCTCTCTCTCTCTCTCTCTCTCTCTCATTCACACGCGCACACACACACACACACACACACACACACACACATACACACACACCAGATCTTTGCTCCTTCTAGGCCCAGCTGCCTACCACCTCTCCCTCCATTTTTCCTGATGGACAGACCTATGTATTCTTCAAGGACCAACTGAGCCACCTGGAGTGGACTCTGTGGTTCTGAGCAAGGCAGCTGGGGACAAAGAGACAGAGGAAGCTCTGGGCTGCCCCTAAGGCATTGCTGAGGGCACCCGGGAGGCCCAGCCGTCTGCCTCTGGTCCCCGCGGCTCACACACAGCGTGCTCACCACCCACAGGCTCCATGTTTCGAAACTGCACACCGGGCGGCTGGTCAGAAGTCTTTCCCAGGCCTGACTTGGCCTGTGGGGTTAACATGAACGACTCGTCCAACGAGAGCAACGAGAAGCGGGTAAGCCTGTCAAGCTCCCTGGAAGGGACTGCAGGGGGAAGTCCCAGCACCGGCCCAGGACAGGCCCTGGGGTGCGGCTCCCACCCACTTTGTCCGGCACATCACCTGGGGGTCAGTGCGCCGTGGCACAGGGGACTGCCACGTGCTGCCATGAGTCAGGGGACTTGGTCATGAAACCCAAAGAGAAGCTAAGTGGCGGCTACAGGCTTAGGCCAGGCTGGTGAGTCTCAGCCCTGACCTGTGACCTTGGTGGGGTGTGGATGACTTTACTCAGCTGTGCCTCCGTTTCTTCATCAGGGAAATGGGTTAATAACAGTTCTCGACTCACAGGCTTGCCGAGGGAACTAAATGAGTTAATCCACTGGAGTGTGAGCAGGGCGCCTGGCCATAGTAAGTGCTCAATCAGTGTTTGCTCTCAGAAGAGAGAGCCCCGCCCCAGGATATCCGTCCCGGTTGAGAGAGGACACTGCCTTGGGCTGCACTCCTCCCGGTGCCTCCTGAAGTAGCCGTCCTCTTCAGAGAGCCCTTCCCTCCTCGCTTTTCCTGGCTGGCTCGCACACAACCTTTTAAACTCCACTCCAGAGCATCAACCCCAGAAATGCTTCTGCCTGTCCCCCCAGGACGGGCTCCCTGACTGTTAGCCTCCAGCTATCGCCATGTAACATGAAGTCATCAGCATGTCTGTGGGCCCCCACTGCTCTCACTAGAATATGAGCTCCTCCAAAGCCTCCATTCACTCGACAAACGTTTGGGCAAGGCCCGGGGCTAAGCATGGAAATGTGCAGTGACAGAGTGAAGAGTCATTTCCCGGCCCCATTGCCCAGCACGATGCCAGGCCCCTATAAGGTGCCCAATACATGCTCATCGTTGGACTGAATGTCTACCTGATGCCAGCTGCTTAATGCACAGTTACATTAGTGCTCAAAGCATCTGGTGTAAGTTCATTATGTTCTCCATTTTGCAGGTGGGGAAACTGAGGTGTAAAGGGTTTAACGCAAAATTGGATTTACCTCAGTTATGGTCCAAATATAATGTAAAGGAGACCTAATTGGCTTCAGCTCACATTAAAAAAAAAAAAAAATTAAAAAGCCCCTAAGATTGGAAGGCCTTCAGACCATCTGATTCACAATGGTCCATAAGTGCAGGTTCACAAATTGGAGCACAATTTGTCTTTTATTCTGAGATTTGAACCATCCTTATTTATTTATTTATGTTTAGTCCTCTCAGCATGATATGTGTTTTTTCCCCATTAGATTTAGTGAAAGAGGAAGGGGTTTGTTTGTTCTTTTCTTTCTAATTCTCACCCAATGGCATTGTTTTGCCTATTAACTTCTAGAGAGAATGGAAGGGAGGGACAGAGAAAGAAACATCTATGTGAGAAAGACAATGTGAGAAAGTCACATCAGTTGGTTGCCTCCTGCACGTGTCCAGACTGGGCATCAAACCCCCAACCTGGGGATGTGCCATGACCGGGAGTCAAACCTGCAATCTTCTTGGTGTGCAGGACAACTCTTCAACCAACTGAGTCACCATCCTATTTATTATTGTTGAAAAAAAATTTTTTTTCTTTTAATCAAATGATGGTGAAAGTCTGAATTTGTTGGTTTTCTCTCCACTTCCTTGCTTGGCACTCACCTCTCTATTATTGACAAATATGATTGACAAAGTGGGCTCAGACTGGCAGAAAGACCAGGCAAAGATGTCACTTGAACAAATAAGATGGGGTTTGCTCACCTACAGCAGAGGTTGGCAAGCTACAGCCCTTGGGCCAAATCAGATCCACCACCTGCTTTTGCAAATAAAGTTTTATTGAAACATTGCCACGCCCATTTGCACTTCGAGGACAGAATTGAGTTAGCTGCAAAAGAGATCTTACGGCACCCAAAGCCTAAAGTATTTACTACTTGCCCTGTATGGAAAAAGCCTGGTGACCCCAATGCAGAAGGAAGGTGGTCCAGTCAGAACACAGAGCAGAGAGATAGGAACTTGACCCGTGGTGGACAGCAGTGAGGATCCCGGACCTGCATTCTCTGGCAGATGGTGCAGTAGTTGCAACTGTCAAGGGCAGGGGCACTGAGGTTGCATCAGGCCTCCTGGGAACAGGACTCTTTCTGAGTCAGACTTTAAAGACACAGGGCAGGACCAGGACTGCCTGAGAGCTGGCCCATGTGTCCCGAGGGTCAGATGGTGGACCATGACCCCCGCCACAGGACAGTGCAGAATACTCAGCCTGAACACTATGCTGTCACCTGGGCCTCCTCATGCTGCACTAGGCTGCCCCAAACGGCTCCCGAACCGAGGCTGCAAAACCATGCGTCCCCAAGGGTGAGGCCCACACCCTCGGCTGAGGGGCTCACGTGGGCCTTCCAACATTTTGAGACTTCACTGCTCTCTGATTAAAGGTCTAGGAACCATTAATCTGGTGCAATCTGCTGCCCTTTTGGCTCTCTGTAAGGTGGCTCCTGGGAGTGCAGTGACATCAGTGGGGAAGCTCAGTGTCACAAGGCAGCAGTCCTGTCAGAGGTCACCTCTTGCTGCCAGAGAGTGTTTGGTCCCTCTGAGTCAAACCTCCTTTCTGGTAACGTCCTCCCGCCGGTCTTACTCTGCTTCTGCACGTCCATCCACCTCATAGTGTCCTCCCCTGAGTTTGTTTATCCCTCTGGGTGTGATGTGCCCAGTTTCGTCATGTGCTCTTCAGGTGACAAGATGAGCCTTCATGGAAATACTCCAGTTTATTAATGTGTCTCCTAAAATAACACTCCCAGCCTGGACCAAACACTCCAGATGTCCCAACGTGGCCGGCTGCTCTACAGCGCTCCACTATGTAACTGGGAGTAGGCAGATTTTTCCAGCAGCTACCTCGTACCTCATACCTCATGCCTCACACCTCATACTTCATGCCTCAGACCTCAGACCTACGGCCTCAGACCTCAGACCTCATGCCTAATACCTCATATCTCATACCTCAGATCTCAGACCTCAGACCTCAGACCTCATGCCATAATCTCGAACTGCTGCTGAGTCATGTTGAAGGGTGGATGATGGGGTGGAGGGTGGAAGTGGAAAAATTAACATCCCTGCCTGTCTTCTAGGTGCCAGCCATTGGCTAGATACTCTACCTGATACCTTATTTGTCCTTCCAACAAGCCTGCAAGGTAGATGTGATCCCCATTTTGCAGATGAGGAAGCTGAGGCTCAGAGAAGTTAAGTAATTTGCCCAGGGCCACACAGCTGGTGAGGGTTTGGAACCCTTGCTTCTTGGCTCCGAAGCCTGTGTTCTTTTTGCAGCACACTTCCCGAACACATGAAGCTTTGGCCATTCGGCCTCAAGGTCATTTTCATGTGAATAGCTGTCAGCCAGCAGGTTTCCCCAATACTATTCCTGCGCCTGTTTTCTTTTTAAATCAAATACCTGTTTTCTTCTGGTTGTAAAGTATGACTGACCCACTGTAGCAAAATGAAAGGTGTAGAAAAACACAACTGAAAACAACAGTGCTATCCACCAACTTACCATCCAAAGCTAACTGGTATTAACATCTAACACATCTCCTTACTACCTCGTTTCTAAGCATGTATGAGATTAGACTACATGAAATGTCCATATTTAGTCTTTTTATAACCTACAAAAAGGAGTGATTTCTTATAACTTGACATAACACTGTTTTGCAGAAGGGGATTGTATTTTGCCTTTCCTTTGACATGTTCTGAGCATGTCCCAACATCTTTTCAAACTCTGGGGAAGCAGCATTTTAGTGGTGGCCTAACATGAAAGTAATTTGGATTTAAAATCATTTAGTTTAAAAAATAAAATAATTAGTTAACTATTCTATTGTTGGACATTTGAATATTTTTCGTCACAAATAGTTCTGATGATATCTTTATGTATAAATAGGCGTTATATTTCTGATTATTTCTTAGAATTAATTCCTGGAGGCAGAAGGAAAACCTATTCCAAAGGTTCTTAATCCCTGATACTTTCCAGAGAGATTGAACAATTTCCACTCCCACTGTACCCAGCATAGAATATGTTTACTTCCAAATATTTAATTTGGTTGATTTAAAAAAATGGTATAGTATTAATCTTTTTTAAAAAATAAAATATATACATATACATACATACGTACATATATATATATATATATATATATTATGGATTTTTTACAGAGGAAGATAGAGGAATAGAGAGTTAGAAAAATCTATGAGAGAGAATCATTGATCAGCTGCCTCTTACACACCCCCTACTGGGTATGTACCCGCAATCAAGATACATGCCCTTGACTGGAATCGAATCTGGGACCTTTCAGTCCACAGGCTGACGCTCTATCCACTGAGCCAATCTGGTTTTGACAATATTATTCTTTTAATTTTTACTTCCTTGCTTATTTTTAAGGCTATTGTATAATTTATTTTTTAACCTAAATGCAGGTCTTTACATTTATCTCTACATGTCAATTTATTCTATTCCATTGAGATTTTTTGAATCAAAGATGAACCAAGAATGTGAAGTGTCTACTGAACAAGTAAGTGCCTGCTTGGATACATTAACAGGAGCGCAGTGTGTAGATCAGGGGAGGTGACGTCCCATTCCACTTTTTCCCGGTGAGAGGATACATCTGGCGCTTTCCAGCTATCCAGTTCTGGGTATTTTTTTAAATAAGGACATTGACAAGTTGGAGCATATTAATGGAGCAAAATGGTGAAGGAGGTGGAAAGAGATTAAAGACACAGGGAACATTTAATGCTGAGAAGATAAGTGAGGCACAGGTTGGCTGAATAGCTGTATTAAAAATGACAGGCCTCTCTGTAAGCTCTTCATAACTTTTCTGTTAGTGTAAAATTATTCTAAACTGTAAAACTTATTTTTAAAAAATAAGGACAGGCCTTAGGTACAAGTCAAATTCAGTTTATTTTAAATGGTTTAAGAAACAATAAGTGCAATTCAAAAGGTAATAGATTTTAGCTTTAAATGAGAAAAAAATCAACAATATTTTGCCCTACTGCATACCAAATGACTTCCTTACTCCTTGGAAGGCAGTGAGCACCTCGTCCCTAGAGGTATTCAAGCAGAGCCTTTAAATCCAGGATGTATGAGGTATATACGTTTGAGTCGCTATCAGGTGATCCCCAGGATCTTTTCCAAAGCCAAGATGTTGTGAATCTATGAATGGGTGCCCTTGGGATATGAACCACATGGCAGTCGGAGTTGAAGGATTCAAGCAGCCCGAAGCAGGTACTCTCCGAGGCAGAAAAGAGCAGAGCCAGCCGGGGGGGCGAGGGGGCTGACACATGCTCTCTCTGCAGCACAGGTACCTGCTGAAGCTGAAGGTCATGTACACCGTGGGCTACAGCTCCTCCCTGGTGATGCTCCTGGTGGCCCTCAGCATCCTCTGTTCTTTCAGGTGAGGACATGTCCCCAGCCTTCCCTGCACACGGACTTCGCACCTCTTTTAACTGCTCGGGCCAGAGAGGAAGGTCTGGGTGGGCCACTTTGTCACCTCTTAATCTAAGCTGACCTGTGGCAGATGTTCCTGTGACTGAACTTCCTGTGAAGTTTGTTCATTCCTTTATTCACTCAACATTTCCTGAGCATTGCTAAGAACTTACCGCACCAGTTGCTTTACACGTAGTTATTTCTAATGTTCACACAATGCTAATTATCTTAACGTTACAGGTATGTTAGCCAGACTCTTGGTTGCAAGAAACAGAAACCTTCAAACAAAGGTGACCTGACCCACATAACTGACGAGTTCGGGGGCATCTGGCTGAATCTAGGTGCTCAAGGGTATTAGCACAACTAGGTTGGCCTCCCTCCATTTTTCTGCTTGCACTGGCCTCATCCTGGGGTAGACTTCCTGCAGGGGAGCAGACACAGCCACCAGCAACTGCAGGGGTACATCCTAGCATTCTTCACCAGCCCAAAGAAAGTCTCTTCCCCATTAGATGCAATGAAAGTCCTGCGGGAATTCTCATAGGCCCAACTTGGGTCACATGCCCAACCCGGAGCCAATCACTGTGGCCAGGATTGGAGAGCTCCAATTGGTCAGGTCTGTCATGAGGATGGGAGGGTGGAGTCAAACCCACCAGAGTTGGAGTGGGTCCCCCCTAAGAAAGCCTGGTCTGGTACCGGGCCTACGGCAACAAGTAACAAAACTCTGTCCCTGACAGTAGAATAGGAAACGGGCTAAGGGGAGTGAAAAGGCTAGCTCCAGGCCATATAACTGACAAGGCTAGCTCCAGTTCATATAACTAGGGAGGCTAGTTCCAGGTCATGTAACTCACAAGGCTAGCTTCAGGTCATATAACTGACAGCAGCAAAGCCCAGGTCTGTCTGCTCCCCGAAGCCCGTGTTCTCTCTGTGCTGCTTGCCTTTAGGACCTCCTTCTTCCATCCCTTCTCACCTTCTGAACAACTGTAGAAGCTAGAGATCGCAGTAGGTTAGGGAAGAATATAATGCTGCCCTGTGACCCAGTTTTTATTATTATTATTATTATTATTATCGTTGTTGTTGTTACAACATGAGACAGAGTAGACTGAGCACCTGGGGACTTGGGTACTTATGCAGGTTGTACTAACAGAGCGATACAGAGAAATGTGTCACCTGGGAAGAGTTCCCCTGAGCACTGGGGGAGGGGTGGGCCTGCTGCACCCTGGCTCCTCCCAGCGAGGGCCCCTATAGCCCTGCTTCCTCTCCCTCCAGGAGGCTCCACTGCACCCGCAACTACATCCACATGCACCTGTTCGTGTCCTTCATCCTGCGCGCCCTGTCCAACTTCATCAAGGATGCTGTGCTCTTCTCGGACGACAGTGACCACTGTGAAACCCACAGGGTAACAGGCCTCTGTGCCCAGGGCGTGGCTCACTTTGGAGAGGGTGGTAGCCTTGTTCTTCCCAGAATCCCTCCTGAGGCTGCACTTCATGTCCGTGATAGAGGACCAGGAGCTGGGCTGGGTGAGGAGATCCAGGGAGAGCTCCACGTCCCCATATGCAGCCTGGGACCCATATGAGATTGGCTTATGGGGAAGCCACTCAGCTGCCACTCAGCTCCATGTCTGGGATTGGCCACTCTGAGGTTGAGATATATAGCAAGCAAGGATCCTCCTTCCCTGCTCTTGCTAAGTCCCACTCTAGACAGATGGCTGTCTAGAGAGGGTTGGGTTGGTTGTAGAAAGAAGGGGTGAGCATTTGCCTGTATGTCTGCACACACAGGTCTGCAGTAAAACCAGGTGCTTGGTTAGATCTAACCCTCTTTCTTATTCTGAATGTGCTCAGATGAGTCTTAATTCATTGTAATATCACTTTGTGTCCATGGGAACCCCTTCAGCGCACATAACAGATAATTATCCACCCATAGCTTAGACAAAGCGGTGTTCCCCACGTAGGCAGTCCATAGACGGGCAACCCAGAGCTGGCACGGTGGCTCCATGCTGCCATGAAGGACACGGTCCTTGTCCCTCTTTCTGCTCTGCCATTCTTGATCCCATGTTTTATGCCATGTTTGCATGTGGCTTCTGCAACCCCAGGCCCACATCCACGGCCCAGACAAAAAGGAGCTAAGTAGGTGAAACATTTTTTCTCTTTGGGAGGCTTTGACTTTTTGTTTGGAAAAGAACACCCTCTCCAAGACTCCTACCTATCTTTTATTGACTAGAACTGTGTTGGGTGACCATACTTAACTGCAAAGGAAGCTGGGAGATTGAGTTTTTCACTAAGACAGTCTCCAAAGCAGACACAAGTGAGGGAGAAGGGGTTTGGAAACTGAGGTTGGTTCAGTCACCTGTCTGCCACTTTCCAGACTCACATCTGGAATTCCTCCTTGACCTGTTAGGTTTGTGTTTATAGTGTGTGTGTGTGTGTGTGTGTGTGTGTGTGTGTGTGTGTGTTTCTGATTCAAACTACGAGGTCCCTAAAGTGTGAACATGACTTTCAGGAAGGTCTCCAGGATGAACTAACAGTAGCAGACTGGGTGTCAGGAAACTCTTTCAGGCCCCACCCCATTCCTGACCAGCTTAGACAGAGGAGAAGTCCAGTTGTGCCCAGCAGGGAACCTTCATGGATTCTGCTAACATCAGATTTTTGAGCCAATCATGAACCACGCCTGGGCTCAGAGTCTCTGGGAGGCCACAGGGTGGAACCGCAGATGGCCTGCAGTGGGAACGCCTCCTCTCTGGACGTGACCTTGCAGCAGTCCATGCAGCAGCCCTCAGGCCAGCCCAGGAGCTGTCCTGTTTCTAGGGGACAGCTCAGTGAGAGGAAAGGGGACCCTCATGAGACTGGTATAGGAGCCATGCTGGCCTAGAACCCCACAATCCCACAGGCATAGCTCCCAGAGATCCCGCAAAGACCATGCTTGCTGTAAGTCACTGCCCGACCCTGGGGTAGTCTCACCAGATGTTAGAGGGCTCCGGTCCGGATGCCATGTACCAGCCAGGGGCCATTTTCACTATGATCAACGTTGCCCCTGTCATACTGGCATGTCCCTTCTTTACCCATTTCCAGGGATACTGAGCTCGGAAGGATTTTAACCCTTTAGATGTGCCTTTTCCTCTCTAGGCCTCAGTTTCCTCGTCTGAAAAATATCTGGCAAATTTTACAAATGGTAGCCAATTCCAAAATTTGAATGCTTCCATGATGTGGTTGTGACTGAGCTTACCAACTATGGTCTTCTGATAGTGGAAGGCCACAGGGGATGACTGTGAGGCCCAGGGGTCACTCTGTGGCCTGGCCCCTGACCCCTACCATCCCCTGTCACTGCCTGTGAGGCCGGCCACCAGAGGGCAATCCACACTTGCCCATACTGGGACTCACTGCCTCTCTCTGTCCAGGTGGGCTGCAAGCTGGTCATGGTCTTCTTCCAATACTGCATCCTGGCCAACTACGCCTGGCTGCTGGTGGAGGGCCTCTACCTTCACACCCTGCTCGCCATCTCCTTCTTCTCAGAGAGGAAGTGCCTCCAGGGCTGTGTCGCCCTCGGATGGGGTATGTTTCCCTGTGGGGACAGTGGCTGAAAGGCATATGGGAGAGGGCGCTGAGTCAGAAGAAGTTGGTTTCTAGTTCCAGCTCCACATTTAAAGTTAGTTAACTGGTGTGATCTTAGATTACTTGCTGTTTAACCATCAAGCTTCAGTTTATTTATCTGTCAAATGGGAAATGTTAGCTAAAATGTAGCCCCAATTTTGGGCATCTGAAGCTTTTTGCAGTTTGATCCTACCCAACACTTGTTGCCTCAGCTTCCTTAGACATTCCATTTATATGTCCTCATTTTTGCTTCCTTTCTATATTGGTTAGGGTGCTTTTGACTGTAGATATCATAAAATCTAGCTTATATAAGACTTAAATATAAAGGAAATTACCGGTAAGTGACTCATGTAACTGAAAAGCCCAGAGCCCACCAACTTCAGCATCTCAGCAGCGTTTTTTTTGTGTCTTTCTGCTTGGCGTTCTGTTAGTGCCCCCAGCTTCTGGGCTACTGGCTTTCTTGTTGCATCTAAGGAGGCACAGCATCCCCACCTGGTGGGAATGCTTTGCCCTAGCATTTCCAGCAAATTTCCTGAGTTTCTGATTGGACCAGTGTAAGTCTCACTTGAACCAATCACAGAGGCCTAAGGGGGTGGAATACACTGATTGGCTTAAGCTATTCAAATCACATAGCTTCTCAAAGGAAATCAGAATTCAGTTTCTAGAAAGGAGGGGAAATGATAGCGATAGGGAGACAATCAACTGCAGAACGAAATTCAGTGGATTCAAAATGGAAGGTTTTTATAAGCAGAAAGAAGATGGGCAAGAAATTTAAGAGTGGATTATTTCAGGCAAGGTCACCTTCCCTTAGGGAAGGGATGGGGAACCTTTTTCCTACCAAGGGCCATTTGGATATTTAGAACATCATTCATGGGCCATACAAAATTATCAACTTAAAAATTAGCCTGCTATATTTGGTCAAACATTTAATGCCTTGGCAGGGCCAGACCAAATGATTTGGGGCCATATATACCCACCCCACAGGTCTTATCAGGCAGGTGATCTTGCTAGTGCTGATCAGGGAATTTCTGATTGACACTGTAATTAGGGATGAAGGTTAGGGATGAAGTCTTGGTAGGGCCTAGCAAGAATGATGCCATTTGTGGTCTTTTCTTGTCTTTTAACTTCACCAATGCTCTTTCTAGAGACTTCTGCCTTCCTGCTCTATTGGGCTGATTTTTCTCTAGATTTGCTCAACCCCCTTAACTTTCATGCTGAGAATCTCCTTCATTTTCCTCCACAAATGTTATCCCTTTATTTCTTGTATCCCTCTCTTTAATTTTCTGATTATATCCTCCAGAATCTGCCTAAGAAAGAGTTCATGGAAAGTAGATATATTTTTGCATTGCATATCTGATAATATCTTTGTTTAATTTTCACACCTAATTTGTAGTTTTATTGAACATAGAAATTAGATTGAAATATAATTTCACCCAGAATTTTCAAGGCCTTCTGTTTTGGCATCTGATGTTAGGGACGTACCATGTCATCCTGTTTCTTGAGCCTTTTTATGCATCTCCCTATATAAGCCGAGCAATCGTCTCTCTGTATCTGTGTTTTAAAATGTCACAGGGAGGTGTAAATCCTTTTTCTGGCATCTAGTGGCTCTTTCATCTGGAAACTCACATCCTTCATTTTTAAAACAATATTCTTACATTATCTATTTAATCATTTTTCCCTTTCTGATTTTTATCCTCTTATTGAAACTTTTAATCAGAGAATGCATATCCTGGAATCAAACCTCTAATTTTCTCATTGTTTCTTCCTACTTTTAATTTCATTCTTTGTGTCCTGCTTTATCTTCCAATCCATCTATGAATTTTTAAAAAATCTTTGTTATCTATATTTCATTTCTGAGCCCTCTTCCTTGCTCTCCGAATGCTCCCTGCTTTCAGCATCCTGTTTGTGTCTTGCAGATATAACCTTTTTTCTCTATGATGATATTCCTGAGGGTTGTTTATTCAGCTTCCTCCTGCCTCCTGTATGGTCTGTTTCCTCTGAGTTCCTTTTCTCTGGTTGTTTTGGTCCTTGCCTTTTATGTCACCAGTTTTCCTCAGAAGTCAGTGGCCTTGACTTTTCATATTTAAGCATGAGTCACTCCAGAGCCGACTGAACGCAGTGTGTTGGGAGGCATATGTCTCCAAGGAGACTGGGCTAGAAGCGGCCCCTGTGGGGAGGGTTGCCAGCATCACTATCTAACCCCTTTGTCTGGGGCTATTTGCTTCCTCCAGAGAAGAACCCTCAGCCTCCTGCGTGGGGTAGAGGTGACAGGGGAGCAGGTCTGACACGGAGCAGCACAGGGTGGGGCTCTTACATGCAGCACCTAGATGAGCATGTCCACATGAAATAACATCTGAGCCACACACACAACGCACAATTCTCCAGTAGCCACGGTAAAAAGAAATACATGAAATCAATA
Source organism: Pipistrellus nathusii (assembly GCA_963693515.1). Taxonomy (NCBI): domain Eukaryota; kingdom Metazoa; phylum Chordata; class Mammalia; order Chiroptera; family Vespertilionidae; genus Pipistrellus; species Pipistrellus nathusii. The sequence continues at coordinate 76,747,508 of OY882865.1, read as the reverse complement.
TTAAGCCAAAACTGTGAATAGAGCATCGGCCTGCGGACTGAAAGGTCGCAGGTTCTATTCCCGTCAAGGGCATGTACCTTGGTTGAGGGCACATTCCCAGTAGGGGGTGTGCAAGAGGCAGCTGATGGATGATTCTCTCTCATTGATGTTTCTCTCTGTCCCTCTCTCTTCCTCTCTGTAAGAAGTCAATAAAATATATTTTTAAAATGTTAATGACGTGTTTTCTTTCAACCCAATATAACCAAAATATTATTTTAACATATAATTAATATAAAAATTGTTAATAACATATCTTATATTCTTTTGTTTGTGCTAAATATTCACTATGCCTTCCACCCCAACACATCTCCATTGGGACCAGCCACACACCAAGCACTCAATAGTCACGTGTGGTGAGTGGCCACTGTCCTGGACAATACAGGTGTAGGCCATCATTTTGTCCCCTCTCTTCCCTGAGGTGTCCTCCAGGGTCTGTCTCAGGCTCCTGGGGGATTGAGACCCCTCGTGGCCTTCAGGATTCGTCTGATCCTGCCTGTTCCCAGGGCATCCCTGGAAACCGCAAGCCTGAGGCTGCCTGTCTGTGAGGACTGATTTCCAAGGGGGTTCCTCGGCCCTGGTTCTCCCCGGGGCTGGGAAGCCGGACTGTCTCGCTCTTCACACGGCCTCCCTCTGTTTCCGTCCCCAGGCTCCCCGGCCATTTTCGTTGCTTCGTGGGCTGTCACCAGGCACTTCCTGGAAGATGTGGGGTAAGCTGCTTGAAGGAGAGGCAACCAGAGTGCCCTTTACACCAACCAGTCTTCAGACAGGGTGGGCACTTCTGGGGACTGTCTAGGCAAGGCCTGTTTGCCACATGGGGTCCTGCACTGCCAAGCTGCCCAGGGCCATGCCCTCCAAGGCCACTCTCCCTGCCGGCCTGCCCAGCAGCTCTGTGCTTAGACAAGCGCTTCATAACTCCTGGCAGGTGCCGCCCAGGGAGGAGGCTATAAGGGCCAAGGCCGCTCTCCTTCCTCCTGGGCTCTCCTCCGCTCCTCCCTCTCACGTGCTCCCCAGGAGAGCCCTCATCAGCGCCTGCTGGGGACAGGAGGAGTCGTGTTCTCTAAAAGTGGGCAGCGCTGGGAGGGAGGTGAGCCTTCGAGAGGAGGGAGGCACAGGAAAGAAAGGCTGACAGGAGCCGGGGAGGGAGCGAGGCGGCGTGACAAAGCAGGCCGGTCCTCTCTGTCACAATGACACCCAGGCCGGGGCGTGGACCAGGTCAGCTGGGCTTACCTGGTCCACGGTTTCTTATAGTCCAAAATTGGCCCCAAATAGTGGTTTCAAATTCATTTTTATTGGGTAAATTAACTAAAAAAAAAAAAAAAAATCTGGATTTTTCAGCTTCTCTAGAAAAAATAGAAAGTTCTACTAACATTTTTCACTTTGGCAAACCAGCTGAACAGAGTGTGGCTGCCTTAGACCAGGCACATCCTCTCCAGGTTGCCAAGTACCCACCACACCTGACATCTGGGGGTCCTAGGTCACATGACAGTCACCCAGCCCCTTACCTCACGCATGTCACTTGCCTGGTTACTGATGGCAGTTGAGTTTTGAGATCTGGAATCTCTGACTCCAAGTTTCACGCACGTTTGCTCCCCGAGATGCTGACCAGGCATGATTGGAGACAGGGCACTAATGCCTCAGCCCCAGCAGTGCTCCCAGGCAGCAGGAGGGGCAGCAGGAGGGGGGCAGGAGGAGAGGGGCAGCAGGAGGGGCAGCAGGAGGAGGGGCAGCAGGAGGGGCAGCAGGGGAGGGGCAGCAGGAGGGGCAGGAGGGGGGCAGGAGGAGAGGGGCAGCAGGAGGAGGGGCAGCAGGAGGGACAACAGGAGGGGGCAGGAGGAGAGGGGCAGCAGGAGGAGGGGCAGCAGGAGGGGCAGCAGGAGGGGCAGCAGGGGGAGGGGCAGCAGAAGAGGGCCGGTTCCTCGTGCTGAGCACCAGCCACAAGGCAGGACCACGTGAAGGGCACCCACAGGAAGGGCACCTCGAGAATGAGTCTTTTCTGGTCAGCCCAGCTCTCACTCCTAGTGATGCCTGGCTGTGCCTCGTAGGTGCTGGGACATCAACGCCAATCCGTCTGTCTGGTGGGTCATCCGAGGGCCTGTGCTCCTCTCCATCCTGGTGAGTGGCCCTCCTCCCCTGTGCTGGGCTCAGGAAGAGGGACAGCACAGTGGCTGGCCTTAAGGACAGGGCCAGCCCCTCCCACCAGGTGCCGAGGAATAAAGCTCAGAGGTTGGCCTGCAGCAGGGCGGCTAGAAGTCCCACCCTAGAGAGTGGTGAGGGCAGGGGGGGCAGGGACAGGCAGGGGCGCAGGAGCTTCTGGGACTCATCTTCCCCATGTGAGGGTGCTGAGACATGGTGAGCTCTTCTTGCCCTCAACTGGCTGCTCCTCAGTGCCACCTTCACTGCCTCTGCTCTTGGGGCTTGGTCTTTGGAGGCCTCCCCCTGCTAAACTGGGAAGAGTCACTGAGCGGGGGTCGTGGAGGGAGGGCAGGTGTGGCTGGGAGGTGGTGGTCCTGGGCCCTCATCCTAACTCCCAGGTGCTTCTGCTGGGCCTATGGGTATGGACAGGAATGGGGGACGGAGGGAGGAGTTCATGGGGGGACGCAGCGGGGTTGTCTTGTGGACTGAGTCAGCCCCTCCGCTGAGCACTGGCTCAGAGGGAGCCGAGGCTGCAGGACCAGGTGACAGAAAGTGCTCCCGTGGCCTCGCTGGAGCAGGGAGAGGGCGAAGGACATGGCAGCGGCCTCTCCTCATCCACCGGCCACTGGGCGGCCTCCGGGGGCTGTGGGGGGAGGCGGCCATCCCATGACTTTCTTCTCTTTTTTTGGAAAATGATAGAATTTGTATTAAAAAATAGGAAGACACTATATATATATATTTTTTTTAATTGATTTTTCTTACTGAGAGGAAGGGAGAGAGATAGAGAGCTAGAAACATCGATGAGAGAGAAACATCGACCAGCTGCCACTTGCACCCCCCCTACCGGGGATGTGCCTGCAACCAAGGTACATACCCTTGGCTGGAATCGAACCTTTCAGTCTGCAGACCGACGCTCTACCTCTGAGCCAAACCGGTTTCAGCACAAAATATATTTTTAAAAGGGAATAAAATCACCCATAAATCACCATTTAGCATCTAGATACACATTATGAATACACATGCTTTTCCTTATCTGATTTGACATTTTTATTTATTTACTGTTTTTCAAGAGAGAGAGAGACAGAGCCATCAATTTGTTGTCCCATTTATTTTTTAAAATATATGTTTATTGATTTCAGAGAGGAAGGAAGAGAGAGAGAAACATCAATGATAAGAGAGAATCATTGATTGGCTGCCTCCTGCATGCCCCCTACCGGGGCTCAAGCCCATAACCCTGGCATGTGTCATTGACTGGAATTGAACCCAGGACCCTTCAGTCTGCAGGCCAATGCTCTATCCACTGAGCCAAACCAGCTAGGGCTGTCCCACTTATTGGTGCATTCATTGGTTTGTAAGTGTCCTGACCAGGGATTGAACCCATAACCTTGGGGTATCAGGACAACTTTCTAACCTGCTGAGCTAACCAGCCCAGCCAGGGCTCCTTCCTACCTTTCCTTTGAGCACACATTCTCCCTCCACCCCAAATGCTGCGTAAGGTTTTGTGGCCTCGTTTGTTGGCTTGTATCACTTAGCAGTAGATGTGAGCTCTCCCATGTCCTTTGAAGTCATTTGACCAACCAGTGGCCACGGCTGCATAGTACTCCCCCGGAGGTTTCCTCACTCTGTCAAGAGGTTTTCTTTCTGGGACTCTGGAAATCTGACAGCCCCTCCCGGTGGACCCCAGCTGAGGAATGGCCAGCCCCAGTGTCCAGGCTGACTTCTCAGGACTGTGGTCTGTCATAGTTGAGGGAGGTGGGATGGGCACTCCATATGCAAAATACCTGTCACGCAGCCCAGAATTGCATCATTTACATCTCATTCTTGAGATCCTAAGATTTTGTTTCGTTTGCCTATAAGAGCTTCCTATTAAATTAAATGAGCTCTAAGACAATCAGATGAAATTGATGGCCTTCCTTAGGCCACCCTATGCACAGCCAGCTCAGAGCCCGGTGCATACCAATCTGAGCAGCAGAGCCCCAAAGCAGCAGTGCTGGGCGGGGTGTCCTAAACAGGTCGCTGGTCCTGTGCATTCTGGCAAGCGTCCCCAGGCCCCAGGCTATTTGTATGAAAAAGAAGGTGCCTCACTGGGCAATCCCCCTCATCGCTGCTTCTGGAAATGGTGCTGGGGCTGGTGCTGAGAGGGGAGGAGAGGTGCCACCAGGTGGGCAACTTCATAATGTTCTGACGCTGAGCACCCGGGTCGGGGAAGGGAGCACCAAAGTGAAGGAACTCCACTCCTGTCCTTTAGGACGTTATGATCGAGCTGGCAGACAAACAGACAAGCATACAACTTTGACAGAGGCATGCATTTAACCCCTCTCAAACATGTCAAGTGCTCTTATGCGGTAGCATTACCCCTAACTACAGTGCATGAGGAAAAGGAGGGAGGTGACCAAGGAGGGCTTCCTGGAGCTGGTGGTTGAGCTGCCAAGTGACCATAAGGCACTGAGGCAGTTCTGTGTGATCCCTAGACCAGCAGCTTCAGCATTGCCTGGGCGCTTAAAAAATGCAGTCTGCATTCTAAACTTTGAGAACCTGTCGGTAACGGTTCTACTCAAAGTGTAGCCCAAGAGCCAGCTTTAGCATTCCGGGAGCCCGTGAGACCTGCACTTTAACAAGCTCCCAGGGGTTCCAGGCTCTGGGTGTGAGTAGTCCTGCCGTGGCTGAGCTGACTTTAGGCTCCCACAGTGCTGGGCAGGAGTGCTGGGCCTCCACAGCTCCACACAGCGTTTCCCCAGGATGAGGTGGGGGCAGAGGGGAGCAGTGATGCGCCATCCTGGGGTCCTGGGTGTGGTCTCAGTGCCTTCTCTGCCTTCAGTCTCAGGAGAGGTGATGGGGAGGCACATCATCTTTAACACCCCTTTGTCTTGTGTTTTACAGATTAACTTCATACTTTTTGTAAACATCCTAAGAATCCTGATGAGAAAGCTGAGAACCCAAGAGACAAGAGGAAACGAAGTAAACCATTATAAGTGAGTGGAGGGCGAAGTCTTAGGCATGCTCCGTCAGCGCACATTTACTGAGCATCTGCTGTCCACCCAGCTGGTGCTAGGCACCACTGGGCACGGGGGAGAAGGGAAGAGTGTGACCTAGTTCCACGGAGTTTATAGTATAAATGGGAGCAGGAGGACAGGTCTGCTGTGAAGCCGGAGATACTGCACTCAGGGGGAGGAGATAGGAAATCCCAGCAGGACCCTTGGAGTCAGGGGTTTCACACTTGGGAAAAGGCTAGGTAGGTTTATTTTTCAGGGAGAGTAACCTCAACTTCCATCAGATTTTTAAGATGTGTAATCCAAGAATACTTTAAAACCATGAGACGTTAAAGAGAGATGCTGTATTAGTTTGCTAGGGCTGCCATAAAATTCCACAGAATTTTGAACAAGGGATATTTAATTTCTCACAGTTGTGGAGGCTGGATGTCCAAGATGAAGGTGTCGGCAGGTTTGATTTCAATGGAGGCCTCTCTCCTTGGCTTGTAGACAGCTGCCTTCTAGCTGTGTCCTCATACGGCCTTTTTCCTGTGCTCACATAAGCCCCACACTAATGACCTAATCAACCTAATCACCTTGTGTAGGCCCTATTAGAAAATAGTATTGTCACATTCTAAGGTCCAGCTGGTTAGAGCTTGAACTTGTGAATTTGGGCGAGGGCGAAATTCAATCCATCACAGATATTAAAGGCAAAGCAGTGTCTCCCAGAGACCTTCTCTGCCGTGTTCACAGTGTTAAGAAGCTAGCAGCAGCCCGGATTGCTTGGTGACAGATTCCTTAGGCTGTCTGCAAGGCAGTGGGCTCCAACGTAGGGTGGAGCTGGGCATTCTGAATAAAACTGCCAGATAAATCCAGGTCGCTCAATTCAATTTGAATTTTGGATAAACAACAAATAGTATTTTTAGCATTTGCATTCCCCCCAAAATCCATTGTTCGTTTGAAATTCAAATTAAATTGGGCATCCTGTATTTTTATTTGCTAAATTTGGTCAATCTAATCTGGGAAGAAAATGAAAGAACTCTTTATTATCAAACAAATGTGAATGCGGGCCTTGCTGATACTACATTAGGTCCCGAGGGGCAGCCATATATGCACATCGTCATGAGTAAATAGTTATTTGAGTGGGCCCCTGTTCTGATGTTTTTACTGGTGGGATGCCCACTCAGGAAGTTTTGGGACTGGCCCTGGGTTGCTAAGTGTTGTGTCTCAGTGACGGGTACGTGAGAGTTGAAATTTTTCCAGAATAAAAAGTAAAAACAAAACAGTTTGGGAACACTGCTGCTATGCCTCCTGCAAAAGATGAGAGGGGGTGTGCAGAGCTGGTCGCCCCCAGCCGAGCCAGGGGCAGAGACTGCCACGTGTCCCTGTGTCTGTCCGTCCGCAGACGGCTGGCCAAGTCCACCCTCCTGCTGATTCCGCTCTTCGGCGCCCACTATATCATCTTCGCCTTCTCGCCAGACGATGCCATGGAGATCCAGCTGTTCTTTGAACTGGCCCTGGGCTCCTTTCAGGTGAGTTTCGGGCCTGTGACTTTCGGGAGTAAAGAGTAGTTAGTTCCCTGTTTCCTGAGAGCGGACTGCAGCCTGGCCTGCGAGCCTGGCCTCTGGAAGGGCTGAGCCGTGCGGTTTGGGGAGGGGATGCCTCGTGGCAGAGACACAAGAAAAGCAGGGACAGGACCTCACTGTGCTGTGTGACCCTGAGGGGACCCAGATCCCCATCCGGCAAGTGGGAGTGGGAGGTAAGACGAAGGGAAGAGACGGATTCTGGGAAACAAAAGGGAAAAGTAACCCGAGCACGCAATATTGTGCAACTTTCAGCCTCCACACAGGCAGCGATGTGAGCCCCGAGGGTGATGGCTGAGCCATCAGAAAATGGGGCAGACTTATGTGCACACATATGAGCTAACCAGTGGTCAAGGACAATAGGAGGATGGGGACATGGGGAGGGGATTGGAATGGGGGGTTGAGGACAAATATGTGATACCTAAATCAATAAAGAAATTAATTAAAAAAAAAAAGTGGGGCAGGAGGATGAGCATTGCGGAAGGGTGTTTGAAAGAATAATACACTCACATCTATAGTGGGAAGTCCATAGAAATGCCCCAAATTGAGAAACCAGAAGCAGCAGCATCAGCGTATTATTGAGAACCAGTTACGAGTCCCAGCAGTTGCCTCAGAGGAACAGGAAATGGGGGAGGAGGTGTCAGGAGGCTGCTTTGTGTGACTAGAATCATCTGACTCTGAAACCATGAGCGTATACAACTTATTAAAAAAAAAAAACCAACTTAAAAGGGGAAACAATAAAGGGAGGAATTGCCTACCTACCATACTAATTCCACATGCGTTGTGAGGTTAAAAAAGGAGTAGCCATGTCTGGCCACAGGGGTTCCACAGGTCACTTGCTCACCTGCTCACAGTGTGTTCTCCCGTAGACAATGTGGGGTAGCTTTCAGGGAAAACGTGCAGAGGGCGCTGTCACGAGGGGTCAGTGAAAAGAGAAAATTAAGCCAAAAGCACTCATACAGAAGCCAATTCCATTAAGTCCTGTAACGGCGGGACAGGCGGGTCAGAAACTCAGTCTGGAGCTTCCCAGGAGCCAAAGCCACGGCAGAAACACATTTGTTTCATGATTCACAGCATCCACAGGTGAAGACAAGCTAGTGCTCTGGAAAGGCCTCCGGATTATAGGCTTTGGGGCCTGAGAGGCATTTCCCCCCGTGGGTTTTCCTAAGAAGCCAGCCTGTTCCCAGCGGGGTCCATCAGACCTCCGTCCTCTTTCCCAGGCCAGCCAGCGCCCCGTGAGGGACTCAGAGCCTCCTCACTCCCACTTCTGTCAGGGCGGGCCCGGTGCTCAGAGCCTCCTCACTCCCAGCTTCTGTTGAGGGTGGGCCAGGTGCCCAGAGCCTCCTTCTGTTCTGTTCAGGGCCATCCTTTTGTCACTCTCAGGACACATCACTGGGAACACATAATTGAGTGGAGTCCAGTCTTGCTCTAAACCACACCCTCAGACCCCCTCGCCCGGCTGTCCCCTCTGCCCTCCCCTGAGCTGCCTCTGCCCAGAGCCCCAGCAGCGCCAGAGCACTGGACCTCCAGAGGACGCAGCCTCTGGAAACCCAGGACTCTTTCTCTAGGCCAGAAGCGTTGAGCCCACTGCTCTTGGAATGCACGGGAGGCACATTTAGCAGAGAGGGGGGTAGAGGTGGGGGGCTCCAGGTCCAGGCAGCTGGAAGGCCTGACCCAGCTGAGAGGGGCAGTGGCCTCTCTGAGAGCACGGACCCAGGTGGCCCCTGCGAGACGGGGACTCCCTGCCCTTTGGCGCTGGGGCTTGTCTCTGGGGCTGTGGACACCCAGGAAAAGGCTCTTCTCTGGAGAAAACCAGAGCACTTTCCTGCATTCCCATAGGAATGCTTACAGAGAAAAAGAATCCTGAGTGGGTTTTTAAAAGAACCTTTGTTTACATACAAACATATATCATTGTTTGCATTATGGCATTTATATTACATATAATATATTTTTTAAAGTTTGTAATTTGGGAAATTTCTCCCATATGTATACAAAAGTGAAGAGAACAGTAAACCCCACATGGTCATTGCCAGTGGCATACCCTGTTTCATCCCAGCCCCATCCACTCCCTCTCCCACTCCCCGCCCCGCCCCCAGCATTCTAAGCAAATTCAAGACATCGCTTTATTTCAAATGTAATTATTTTAGTATGTCTTTCTAAAAGATAGACTTAAAGAAGAACACACACAGAAACACAGTACTATCACCTCTATCAATGTTTTTAAAAACCAAAGTTTATTCGCGCTTTCAATTGTAAAAATAATAATTGGTTGAAGGAAATTTGGAAAGTAAGGAAACCTTGAAAGAGAAAAATTCATTCATAAGCGCAGAATCCAGAAATGACCTCTTGAGATGTGGGTGCTTACTTCTCAGTGTGTTTTCTGTGCAGGAACACACACACAGGTGTACCCTAGGCACGTGCAATTGGGATCAAGCTGTTTGCAACCTGTTTGTTTGCTTAATTCTCATCAGGCCCATCGGGAACAACTCCCCATGTCATTAAAAGTCTTTAAAGACTCCATTCTGAATGACTGCAGAATTCCCACTGTGGCTGGCTCTGTAAGGCCTCCTTATCCGTACCTGGAGCACATCTAACATTCCCTGGCCCAGGGCACCTGCCCTCACCTGGGAAAATGTGTCCCAGGATCTTTGGGGCCCAGACAGGTGAGACCTGGTAACCCTGGGCCAGTGAGGTGGGCAGCGGCCTCAGCTGGCAGCCTGACAGCCCCCTCCGGCCAAGCAGACAGCTCTCATGCTGCCTGAATCCCGGAGGCTCAGGTCACTCCCCTGTGAAGGGGATCCTCCCACCCGCCTCCTAGAGCTTTGGCAAAGATTAAATGAAGCACCTGGCACCCAGAAACCCACAGCTGTGCAGGCCAAGCTGTGCTCAAAGCTGCTGTATCTCAGCCTGCCCTTCCTGCCCTCTGGCACGGGTTCCTAAGTGATGTCCATCCCCACCACCCGGGGAGTGTTCACAGCTGCGGATGCCCCAGCCCCAGACCTTGAGATTTGGGTGCAGAGTAAAACCTGAGCAGAGCTCCCAGGTGTTCTAATGTGCAGCAAAAGATCTGTTTTGGGTAAGTGTTTGCCACTCCCTACCCCCACAACGCCCCCCCCCCCAAGTTGTCCCTGTTCTAGGCAGCAGTCATTGATGCCTGAAAATCTAAAGCAAGTCTCCTAGTTTTGTCACTAAACCTTGTTCAATGCCAACACCCCAGGGCCATCACGGGATTAAGTCCACTATAGACGGGCCGGTGTGTTGCTCTTTGGGGTCCTTTCCAATGTAATAAGTAGCTAAGGGCAGGCCTCGATGAAATTAGAGAAGAGGGCTTGGGCCACTGAGGTCAGAGCTGTGACACCTAGTCCTGTAATGTAAGGACGAGCAGGATGGCCCCTGGTGGGTCCCTGAGGTGGTGAGCAGGGAATTTGCACAGCAGAGACCTTGCTCATGGTTCTACGCACACCTATCAGGCTCAGCTCCTGCATTGCAGAGCTCCACGCCCCCATCCCAGGGGACACCAGTGGGCACACAGGAGCCCCTGATAGTGGGAGGCACAGGCCCCACCACAGATCGGATGTGGCCCGGAGGCCCCTGCCCCAGGAGATGCATTCACCTGTCCGCTAGCAGGGAGGTCATGCCCGCGGCTGGCACATGCACACGGGCTTATTCTGACCACACATCGGCACATTCATTTTTCCGTTTGAATAGTTGGCCATGTTTAAACATCTCCAGCTTATCTTCTTTCCCTTTAAATATTTATTTGGGGGAGGGGACACCACTCTTCTACTCAGTTGAAAACAGCATTTTGAGCAGAATTGCCTTTTGTTTCTTTACACCTGTCATGCCACGAGCTGCAAGGGAGTGGGCTCCCGCGGCCCAGGCTCCGTGGCCCTGGTTCTCACAGGGAGCTGCCCTGGGCGGAGCAGCTACTTCAGTTGAGCCCAGGAACCTTTCTGTTTGGCTTCCTTCTCTCTCTGAACATTCTCCTTTATGTTTCAGGAAGCTCTCTCGCCTCTTAGAGGCTGGACATGCTCAACTCCTACTTTCATTCTCTTGGCAAGAATCTTGCCCTTGTGTGTTTGCATGCTCAGGCTTGCTGGGTGACATTGCAAGCCTTCCGTTTGCCCTGGGAACATTTGTAGGCATCCTTTTTGAGCAGCGCCCTCGAAGGCATCATCGCCTTCCTCGTAGATTCGCACGTGCATGGCCCAAGGGGCAGCTTGGTGTTTTCTAAGAGAACATGGAGCAGGGCCTCTCTTTCCCTTTGCGTTAGTCATTCTGGCGGTTCGGTGGGAAGGCCCAGCTTGTCTTGAACTTGAGCCCACATAGGGCCCAGGGTGTCACATGGATGGCCCCCAGTCCTTCGCCAGGTGCCACTATCCGCTGCTTCTCCCAGGTGGCTCCCCTAACCAGGTGACTGGCCTTGCCCGTGCCCTGTTAGAGCCCTTACTTCAGTGTCATGGACACCACATGTGCAAGATCTACACTAGGCCCTGGGACAACAAATGAAAGGAACCCTGCCCTTGCCCCAAGGAGCTGCATCACAGAGGTGATGCAGCACAGACAGAGGAGGTGAGGGGTGTGAGAAGGTTCTGGAACACTCTCTGTAAGGGGAAAGGGGGAGCCTGGGCTGGTGAGGAAAAGAGCTGAAAAGAGGTCAGAGGGAGGCTGGTGTTGGGCACCTGCACTAACCCTGCTGCCCTGTCCCTCCGCAGGGCCTGGTGGTGGCCGTCCTCTACTGCTTCCTCAATGGGGAGGTGAGTGCTGGGTTGCCCAGCGCCGGGAGGGCTCCCTCCCACTGGATTCTGGTCAGAATGAGCTGCCTGGAAAGCATGGCGGAGTGGGCAGGGCAGGCCGGGTGCTGGACTTGGGCCTGTCTTCACAGACTCTGAGTCACTTTATGGGAACAACAGAACCTCCTGGAAGGCTTGGTCAACAATTGCTGGGCTCTGCCCCCAGTTTCCAGTCAGCAAAAATGGCCTGGGTAGGAGCCTGGGATGCTTTTAACAAGCACTACAGCTGGTGCTTATCCTGGGAAAGCTCAGAAATGGAAGAGAGTGCAGGCACTCCCCCGGAAGCCAGCTCCTGGCGGGACAGTGACCTGTCGCTGCCCCACTCCAGGCCTCAGTCTTCCCGTCTGTAAAATGAATAACTCAACTGGCACTTCTGCCAACTCCAAGGCTCCCAGATGGCCTCCTTCAGGCCTGCATGCTTAGCTTGAGGCCTGTGCCCTTACCCAGCATTTGGGTCAGGACATGAGGCTCCTGGCCCACAGATGCTGTGTAATCACAGTGAACACGGCATTGCACATAGTAAGGCATTTCTTTGGCTGTTGGCCATCTCTCTGCTTCGCCACACACTAATGGGGGTAACGTCTGCCGTTTCCTCGGAGTGAGCCATCAAGCCCGGCCTCCAAGGTCTGGCTGCTCCAGCCGGGGTCGTGGAGGGAATTTCCAGAGCAGCTCTCTTGCCCTCAGATGAGCTCTGAGCCAGGGCGGCTTCCTGGGAACGTGTCCTGCTGACCCATAGATGATGAGGATGTTGGTGTTCTGGAGCTAGTGTGACAACGGCAAGCCCCTCAGGACATTTGTAGTGAGATGGCAGGTGGACGCACCCAGAAAGGACCCTCAGTATTCCCTGGACATTGGGGTTGGAGTCGGTCAGTCCAAGTGGCCTGTAGGAGGGGGAGGCATGCCTATTGGGCAGGAGTGGCAGAACCGTGCGGAGGCCCCGGGGGGTGAGCGGGACTCTGGACCTCGGGCCTTTCTTGCGTTCCCTTCCTGGCTGATGGCTGGTCTCCGGGACAGGTGCAGCTGGAGGTTCAGAAGAAGTGGCGGCAGTGGCACCTGCGTGAGCTTCCACTGCGCCCCCTGGCCCTCAGCAACTCCACCAGCATCGGCACCAGCAGCCTCACCCACGGCACCAAGGCCAGCCCCTTGGAGCCGGGTCGGGGCACCTGCAGGGCCAGCGTCATCTGAGAGGTCGGAGCAGGGCCATCGTGGACACAGGCCACTCTGGGTCCTGAGAGCGCAGGCCCTGCTCCGGGACAGTCCATCGCCTCCCCCCACCCCCAGGGGGGTTGGAGGGCAGCATATGCTTTCTCCTGAGACCGAGACCTCTTCTCCAGGCCCCGGGTTGGAGGGTGAGAGTCCCTCAGAATCCACACAAGGAACTTGGGCCGCATGGGACAAGGGGAGGGGAAGAGTAGCAGCTCAGGGGTCTGAGAAGGGAGCAGGAAAATAAATGGGAACTGAGGGGAGATTTGGTGTGTGTGTCCGTCCTTTTGTCCTTGAGACAGGTGAGGGAGGATGCTCTGGTCCACTTCCTACCCCTTCCTGGAGGAGGGGCTTCCCTGGTCCCCAGCTCGTTTTCAGGGACTAACCTAGAAGCTCCGGAAACATGAGACATCCAGGTCCTTGGCCCCAGTGGACCCTTCCTGACCCTCGCCTGTCCAGAGGCTCTCATCCTAGAGCCTTCAAGACCACTGCTGCATTGACCTGAGCAGGTCCCAGTGGAGGCCAGGAGAGTCCCAGGACCCAGCTCCCTTTAGCAGCCCTGACATGGTCTGAGGGCCAGCGTCATCTGCCTTCCTGCCCTGACAGGCATTTATCCTGGCCCTCAGGACAGGGGGAGCAGGAGATGGGGCATTATACCATTTGATAGAAGAGAAGCAGGTTCACCCAGGCCCTGTGACTTGCCCAAACTACTGGCCAGGAGGGGGCAGAAGTTTGGTCCAGGGTTTCAGGTCTCAAATCCCCACGCTCCAAGCCTGTCTCCTTTCCCAGGGCCTGCCTCCCCCTCCCATTGGGGATTTCAGTCTCACCTTTTCTTCTCTGGATCTCAGTTCCCTGGAATTCCAACACTCCCTCCCCACCAGCCTTGTAAGGATTGAGGAGCACTCAACATCTAAATCCTTTTTACAAAACAAAAACCCCGTGCTCTCCGGCCCACGCCCCACGCGTCTGGATGGGGTGGAGACCCCGCCCCCAGTGTAGAGGAAGAGCATCTTGCTGGTGAGAGGTCCAGCTCTGGCCCCGGCTTTGGGTGGCCTGGGGGAGTGCCATCCCTCTCTGGGCCTGACCCCCACCTCTGCACCCCTGCGGAGACAAGGTTACCCTTTGTCCCTGGAAGACCGCTCCTGGTGAAAGGCCAGGCGCCTGCCTCCGGGGCCAAGAACCCAGCCGATAGGTTGATGAGCTCTGCCCTCCAATTACCAATGGTCCACACCTTTCTCAAGCCATCTCCACAGACTGTGCATTTTAGAATAAAAGTTTTTAAAAACACAAGAGGTAGGTACAAGCACCTGGCCCAGCCCAGCCCAGGAAGGAGAACTGAGCGACCAAAAGCTCATCCACCCAGTGGCAGCCAGAATGAGCCAGGGCAGGCCAGACTGCATTAGGTAGGGGAGCGGGGGTGGGGGATGGGTGGGAGGGGGTTAGGGTGGAGTGAAGTGGGCTGAGGGCACAAAGGCACTGGAAAGGGGGCCACTTAATGCCCCAGACACTGATCTGCTGGTGAGGATGGAAATCTTCACTGGTTCCTGGTCCCCTTGCCCTGTGTGCATCTTCAGGAGTTTAACCATCACCCACGGCCCAGCAGCTGCAGACACTGCTCTGTGAATGTGTCCTTGGATCAGAGATGGCACACCTCAGGCTGCCTGAGCCTCATCAAACATGGACATGCACACTCGCCTCAGGGAGCGTTGCACGTTCGAAGTCAGGTGGACTTTTCTGGAAGGCTTGCTCCAAAACTCTTCCCTAAGAGATCAGGCAGGAATCTTACAGGCAGAGCCCCCAGAGGACACAGCCAGCTGCTGGCAGTGGAGGGTTAACAGGGAGTATAGGGTTTCCCAAAGGGCAGGGGTTGAATAAAAAAAAATGGTTTGAAAAACTACCAGGTGCAAGAAATCCCGAGGGGACCCTGCATTCTGCCTCCCTGGCATGGCCAGAGCTAAAGCAGAGGGGTGTGCCCCGAGGTCCCCAGTTGGTGGAAGAAGTCCTGGCTCTCGCTGGACACCCTCAGCTGGAAAATGATCTGCTCTTTGCCCCCGCAGAGCCCCAGGGACCCCAGCTGGTCCCCCTGCACAGAGCCAGGGAGCCGATGTGAACAGCACTTGGCTGCGCAGCCAGCCCAGGCACCAGTGACCAGAGCTGTTTCCAAATCTCTTCCCGTCCTGGGGAGGAGGATTCAAGGAAAGGATTTTAAAATGCGTTCTACAATCTACATCCTAATAAGTTGGCTACACTTGTGCAGCTGGTGGCATGGAGGCACTTCTGGCTGACCACCCAAAGGGTACTGGGTAAGAGGCAGCAGTTCCGAGGTCACTGTCCCACTCCTACCCCCATCGGAGGTCATGTCTTGACCACGTTCTTGTAGAACCCGATGTCCTTGGAGGAGGCCTAACACTCGCTCAGCGGGCCCCAGGGCCGGCTGATGCTGTTGATGTGGAGGCCGCTGATGGCGTTCAGGAAGAGGAGGAAGGAGGCGGTGAACTGGCACCAGAACATCAGGGTGAAGCCGGTGAGCGTGACCTGGCTCCGGAGGAGGATCACAAAGCTCAGGAGCCCCGCGGCGGAGAGGGCAAACGAGACGAACAGGAGGACGCAGCCTAGGGCCCACTTGCGCCGCGAGTGGAGGTCCTCGCACACCTGCGACACCATGAGGAGCTCCAGGCCGAAAATGGCGGCCACCACGGCCAGGGCGCCCACGCTGCGGGCCAGGACCATGCCCACGGCCAGCCCCGGCACGCGGGCCTCGCTCAGGTCTCGGAGGCAGTGCGGCCCCGTCTGGTTGGAGCTGGTGCAGAAGTGCCAGAGCCCGAAGAGGCGGCCCTCAGCCAGCAGCCAGTGGCCGTCGCAGATGGAGATGGAGGAGAGGACCATGGCCAGCGCAGCACACACGATGATGAGGGTCCGGATGAAGGATTCGAAGAAGGATCGGTGGGGCCTCCGCTGGCCCAGCAGCCTGTGGGCCTGGAAGACACACAGAGGTGGCCTGTCAGGGAAGGCCCGCCACCCCTTCCTGTGCAGGGAGACCCTGAGCATGCCTCCCCTTCCCACAGCCATGACTTCTGCTCCGTCTCCTACGGAGCCTGGAATAGGGCCCTTACTCAGCTTCCTCCCCAGTTCCTCCTTCTTGGGGGACCTTCCCCCTTCTACCTGTTCCCTGTTCTCCATTTGAGACCTGTACACATTGTCACGTTGTTTTCCAGGCCCAAAGCGTTCCCTGACATTTCTTCAATGATCTTCATGAGGAAGAAATCCAAATCCTAGTCCCTTCTGAATTTGGAAAGTCTGTCTGGCCTGGCCAGTGTGACCTTGAGCTTGCAGCTGGCCTGAGTTTCTGTATAAGCAAAACAAGGAAACTGCCTGGAAGGCTGAGGGTTGTAAAATCACTGGAACAAGTTTCCTCTCTCGCCAGGTCTTCCCCAGGGCAGGTCCAGTTTCCTCCTAACCCCCACCGGCCGGCTCTGCACTTTCCACATTCTGCCCGGCCTCCGTGATATTACTGTGACCTCAGTACTGACGGTGCTGTTTGCACCTTGCCCTTCAGTCTTGCTCGGCTCCTCCCGGGACTTGCCAACCAGACTTTCTGTTCTGGCAGCTTCTTGGAGGGGGGGAGGGGTTAGCGGGTGTGGAGCCACTGAGGCTTTTCTTTAACCTCAGGTGTCCCCTCAACCTCGTCTGACAGCGGATCCAGGCACCCAGTGAGGTGTCCCTTATCTCACAGCCCTCAGACACCACCCAGTGCCATTCCCAGCCACCAGCCCAGGAAGCAAAATAAACACTTTAGAGCACATTCCTCACCCGGCCCCCAGCGCTGCAGATCCGCCCTGTCTCCCTCCCCAGTGGACCCCCTGGTCACCTCACTCAGGCCCAGCAGCTCCTCTCCTTCCAGGCCTAGGCCAAGCCTAGAACTTTCTTCCCTCAGACCTATTGGCCCCTCCACCTGAAAGGGTCTGTTCCAAGTTGCCCCTCTTCTCCACTCTTTAAAAATGTCAGACATGTCTTTTCTGCCTGCCGGGTCCCCTCCTATCACTTCCCATCAGGCATCGTTTTCCCCACCGTTCTGATCACAGGTTATCCATTCCCTTCTGACTTGTATTATATATTATCTATCTTCCCGAGAGAAACTACTATGTCCCCAGTACCTGGCACAGAGCTTGACCTGGGCATTCAGTGGGTGTGCAAGAAGGGCCATGGGATAACTGAACGGTCAAGTTTGCAACCACCGTCACTTCCACCGGAATCTGCCTTTGAACCCAAGTCTCCCGCCAGCCGGTGTGTGGCAAAGCAGCCCGGGTTACACTTGGGAGGTAAGCAAAACGACAGCTCACACATGACAGCGATGCTGGGGCACTGAACGGCTGTGGAGACGCCCTGCACCCTCCAGAGGCAAGTCCAGGCCACGCCTCTCGGTGAGGGACACAGAATAAAGCCCCGCTCCGGGCACAGCCCTGTGGTTAGGGTCCTAGAACATCAGGCTGGCTGCTAACTTGCAGAGGAGAGCTGGAGCTTCTGCTAATTTCAGTCCCAGGGTCACGTGAAAAAGGACCTCATTTGCTCTCTGCACTTCTGCTTCAGAGGGTCCCGTTTTACTCCGAAACCTGTGCGGTTGGTAGAGTAAGAAGCTCCATGCAAAGAACGAAACTGTCATGCAGAGGTCAGGGGACTTGCCCGAGCTCACTCACCTACATCACAAAAAGCCTGTTACCGCTGCCCAGCCCCCGGAAAACTGGCAGTGTGCCGGGAGGAGAGGCTCAAGGCACCAGCTGTGGCCTTCCCGGTGCAGGGCCTTGTGTTAGGGGCTCAATGGCACTGGCGAGGGAAAGGGTTCAAGAGGGCGGAGGGGGCCCCAGCTGCCAGGACAAAGGCAGCCGTGGGGCAGCGAGGAGCACCAGGCAGGAGTCCGGGCTGTGCTTCTCAAACTGTGTCCCCTGCTTCCGATGAGGCTTCTAGGTGCCCATCAGGGGGGCAGGGGAGCTGCCTCTGGGCCCTTCCTCACTCCAACTAGCAGGTACCTGCTGGAGATGGGGGGATCCGGAGTCTGTACTGGGAAGATTAGGAAAACCAGCTGTGCTGCTAAAACAAACCAAGGGAACGCTGAAATCTCTGTCTACAAACCATAAAGGTGTTTTTCCTGGCCCCTTTCTTCACCTCCTTGGCCCTTGTCCCCTCACCTACCCCGTGGAGCTGTGACACCCGCGGAGCAGCAGTGGCCATAAAGGCCCCGGCAAAGCTACACCCCAGAGGTTGATAAGGTCGTGCGTGGGAAAGCCCCAGAGCAGAGAGCAAGTAGCAAGAACATGGGGCCCAGAAGCTTCTGCCCCCAGACATCACGCTGTCTGGGGAACAGGCACGTCCCGTCCCTCTCGGCCCCACCTGTCCGGAGCACAGACTGGACTTTAAGCCCTCAGCTATCACGCCAGGCTCAGAAGGAGAAGACAGCTGATGTCAGCTCATTCTTCCCTTGGGCATCACTTTAATCTCTTAGAGCGTTGACTTTCTTGGATAAAAATGGGCAAACCTTTCCCTTTATTCGTCTGTGAACCCAAATGAATGATTTCTTGTGACTCACACAGTGTACCATGACACTCGTGGGCCTTTGAGTCCCAGGCCAAGATCTTATAACCTGGGTCCCCATCTGCACCCAAGTAGGCACTTTGGGCGGCCCCAACACAGCCTCTAAAATCCACACTCCCCTCCCGCCATCATCAGTTGGAGCCACGCCAGTGGCTGCAGGTGCAGCCCCAGAAGCCAGCCATTCCACCTCTGGCAATGATCCCCTCTTTCCTCACCTATAAAGGGGATCTCAGCGGCTACCTCAGTGGTGGCTGCCACTGAAATGAGACCTCCCTCCAGGTGCTCAGAGCAGTTCCTGGCTCCTTGGTTAAGTCTCCGGAGCCGCAGTGGCCATTGCCATACAAGGCAGCACTCTCCCCCTCAGGGCAGCCTGTGTCCAACCCCAGAGCCCTGGCCTTCACCTGACTCCCTACTGCTCCCCACCCCCAGCGGGCCTCCCCTCTTCCTCCACCACCCACCTAACCGCACACAGCACTCCCTCCATCCCGCCCTCAGCTTTTATAGCTATATATATTTTTTTAATTGATTTTTTTACAGAGAGAAAGGAAGAGGGATAGAAAGTCAGAAACATTGATCAGCCGCCTCCTGCACACCCCCTACTAGGGATGTGTCCGCAACCAAGGCACATGCCCTTGACCGGAATGGAATCAAACCCGGGACCCTTGAGTCAGCAGGCCCACGCTCTATCCACTGAGCCAAACCAGTTTCTGTCCGGTCCGCCCTCAGCTTTTGCACCAGGTAACTTAGCACTCACTGCCCGACCTCTTCCAATTCCTTGTTTACAAGTCTCTCTGGGAACGGGCAGTCAGTTCCCTGCGGGGAGAGCCCACAACCCACCTCACCCTCCGGCCCCTGGTCCCTTCCCGGCGCCTGTCCCAGAGGGAGCCTGCTCGGGAGCCAGATTCCACCGCAGCAAAGCGCGCTCCGCTCCCTTCCCGCCTCCCACCAGCAGCCCGGACCGCTAGGCCCAGCAGCCAGGGGTGCTGGGTGGCGGGGCTGTGCGGGCGAGGAGGGGAGTGCGAGGGAGAGTTGGACCAAGAAAACTGGTTTTGAATCGCGATTCTGTTGCTTGGTGGGCGGCTGGCTCCTCCACCTCCGAATGGCGGCGCCGCCCCTAACACGGGCCGAGCGGTGTCCACCCCGCGCGGCGTGCGGTCTGACACCTGCAGCCCAGGCCCAGGCCCAGGCCGGGACCCCGGGGCCCGCACAGCCCGGGGCGGGCGAGGGGGCTGGGGGTGTCTCTGGCCACCGGCTGACTCCCCCGGAGAGCCCCCGCCCGGGGAGGGCGGCACTGTGGGGTTGTGTAGGCACCACCCCAAGAAAACAGGACTTGGGGATGCGGACCGCTCCCCGCACAGACTCTGGGCATCCGCACCCAGCGAGTCCCTCCGCACCCCTGTCCAGAACCGCAGCCGGTGTGTGTGTGTGTGTGTGTGTGTGTGAGTGAGTGTGTGTCTGTGTGTGTGTCTGTGTGTGAGTGTGTGTGTGTGTGAGTGAGTGTGTGTCTGTGTGTGTGTGTGAGTGTGTGTGTGTCTGTGTGTGTGTGTGAGTGAGTGTGTGTCTGTGTGTGTGTGTGAGTGAGTGTGTGTCTGTGTGTGTGTCTGTGTGTGAGTGTGTGTGTGTGTGAGTGAGTGTGTGTCTGTGTGTGTGTGTGAGTGTGGTGTGTCTGTGTGTGATGTATGTGTGTGTGGTGTGTGAGTGTGAGTGTGTGTGTGGTGTGTGAGTGTGTGTGTGTGAGTGTGTGTGTGTGTATGAGTGTGTGTGTGAGTGTGTGTGTGTGAGTGTGTGTGTGTGAGAGTGTGTGTGGTGTGTGAGTGTGCGGTGTGTGTGTGTGTGTGAGTGTCTGTGAGTGTGTGTGTGTGGTGTGTGAGTGTGCGGTGTGTGTGAGTGTGTGTGTGTGTGTGTGTGTGTGAGTGTCTGTGAGTGTGTGTGTGTGGTGTGTGAGTGTGCGGTGTGTGTGTGTGTGTGTGTGAGTGTCTGTGAGTGTGTGTGTGTGGTGTGTGTGAGTGTGTGTGTGTGTGTGTGATGTATGTGTGTGTGTGATGTATGTGTGTGGTGTGTGTGTGTGATGTATGTGTGTGGTGTGTGTGTGTGTGATGTATGTGTGTGGTGTGTGTGTGTGTGATGTATGTGTGTGGGGTGTGTGTGTGTGTGTGTGTGAGTTGGGGGTCGGTCTGGCCCCCACCCAGGAAGGTCGGCTTCCCCAGGGGCGCCCTCGGCCACGGAGGCAGGGCCCCCTCTGGGAGCGGACCTGTCGGCCCTCCGCCCGGGCGCCGCCTTCCAGGGGAGGGACTCCCTGAGCCCACCCGCCGCGGGGCCCGGAGGCAGAGAGCGGGGAGCGGGGCTGCGGGCGCCCGCGGAGCCGGGGCAGACAGCGCTTCCCCCGGCGGCCCGCGAGCCCGCCGCCGGCAGCCTGGGCGGCGGCGGACACCCCAGCCCTCGGGGGGCCCCCTCCCGGCCCCTCCCGGCCCCTCCGGTCCCCGCCCGCCCCCCACCCCCGGCCCCTCCCGGCCCCTCCGGTCCCCGCCCGCCCCCCACCCCCGGCCCCTCCCGGCCCCTCCGGTCCCCGCCGCCCCCCACCCCCGGCCCCCTCCCGGCCCCCTCCGGTCCCGCCGCGGGCGGACCTCGCGCGGCGCTCAGCCCCTCACACGGCGCCGGGCTCGGTACCTGCACGGCGATGGCGGTCATGCTGCCCCCGCCGCTCCCTCCGGCCGCTGCCGCAGACACCCGCCGGCCGGGACGTCTCCCGGGGCGGACGGGGCGGGCGGGGCGGGGCGGGGCCGAGGGCCGGAGGGAGGCGCCTTTCAAAGCGGCGAACCCGGGGCGGGCTCGGCCGGCCCCGCCGCAGCCCTCGGGGCTCGGTAATGCAGCCAGCGGGGCGCCCAAGGAGCCCGGGGCGCAGGGGAGGGCAGCGCTGGGAGGAGGCCGGGCTCCGGGGAAGGTGCGAGGCCCCCCCGCAGGGGCACGTCCCCCGGGTCCCAGGGAGGAGGGTGGGGCCCTGGGGAGGGCTGACCCGCAGACGTCGGCGGGGAGTCGCGCCAAAGCTCGGGGACCAGGTCTCCTGGACAGTCTGCCTGGGGCGCGAGGCGCCAGCGGGGCGGGGGCGGGGACGGGGGTGGGGGTGGGGGGTAGGGCGGGATTGGGTTCCAGCCCAGACTTGCCAAGTCTGGAGGAGCTGTAGGGTCTAGAGAGGAGGCTTGAACCCGGGCTCTATGGTCTTCACCACCCGCTGTGTGACCTTGGCTGATGGATACGTCTCTGAGCCTAGGCTAAGGTTGGGGACTCAGAGAGGCCTCAGTGAGCGCGAAAGGAGTGGGACCTTCGGGGTCAGTCCTTCCGGCGCCAGTTTTCTTGTTCCCAAAGGAGGATGTACAGATCTGCACCCCTGCCGCCGCCTCAGTGCCATCACAAAGGCAGCAGGACAAACACAGGTCACTCTAATTCCTCCACTTCTAACGGGGCCTGAATTCTCCAGGAGGCCGCGTGCACAGTCTCTGCACCAAGAGGGCAGGTGAGCCCAAGGGTAGACATTTCCCCTCCCATCTCAGTTTGTGGGGACCTGTGTGCTGTAAAGATGGGGATCCTGCTTAGGGTAAAGCAGACCCCCTCTCCGTCACTGAATGGGGTAAATGACATTGTATCATTTAGACAGGCGGGCAGCTCCCCCCTCACTTCACCCAAGGATTCAAAACAACTCACTTATCTCTTTTCCCCCAGGAGCCACGTTATCTGCATCTCCAGGCAGATGGTCCTGGATGGCATCACTGCCCGAGAGGCCTTGTAAAAGCGCTCAAACCCAGCCCTCAGGCCCGGGCTGGAGGCCGTGCCCTCAGCCTCCCACATGTGAACCAATGGCGCGCCCGGACTGGACTTCCCTGGCAGAACCAGTCTGGGTCTGAGTTCTGGCCAGTTCTGCATCAGAATCACCGGAAGGGCTTGTTAAAACACAGGCTGCTGGGCCCCACCCCAGAATTTCTGCCGGTGGAGCTGGACTGAGGCCCCACCTGGGCTGCTTCTAACAAGGTGCTCCTCCTGCCTCTGGCCTGGGGGCCCTGCTTTGAGAATCACTGAGTAAGGCAAAGGGGAGCCAGTAGGCCAGCCCCTCTCTGCTGGGGGCCTTTCCCCCAGGCCTCCCCTGCCTTCTCCATAACCATAGGTCCCAGGAACCAGGTTCTCCTCCCTCCACAGCCCTGGGCCCCAGAGCAGGGGCCACCATGGGAATGGAGCGCCTGGTGTTCCAGCAAAGTAAGAAGCTGGGAAAATTCCAGGACAAACAGAGTAGGAACCTAAGACAGATAGCTCCCTGGAGCCATTGTGGCCCCAAACCCGAGCCCCCTGCCCTGGAGCATGCTGGGATGGATTGACCCTGACTGGACTCTGCAAGCTTCCCAGCTGGCCACCTCCTTGGCAGGCGCTGTCACCTCGCCAATGGTGAGGCACCTCTTCTCTCCTGGCTTCGCCCTGGATGGCATTATGACAGACCCCCTGAACTAATTTGATTAGTGCATTTCAAGACTTCTAAATGCGCTGTTCTCTAGCTCCTACAGGCTTTCTGGATATTTATGTGATTCTCAAACTTTTCCAGCAAGAGACGTACCTCCACCCCATCCTTTTGTTTGGAGAGATCCTGGCGCAGGGCCCTGCCAGCCATTCTCTGATCGTGGCCCGTGCACATGATTCATGCATGCAAGGTCCTCCTGGGGTTTCTTATTTCCCATGCCCCCTCTGATGTGTTGCTAGCTGGGGTGCTGCCTGATTCATGAATCACTTAATAAAGCCAATTGCATCTTCAAACTTACCAGGTTGAACTATGTTTTTTTAAAGATTGAAACAGAACATTTTTATAACTTCAAAAAATTTTCAGAATTCTACATGATCATTTCTGATTGAAGAACATACATGTTTGCATGCGGATTCCTAGACTCCCTGCAAAATACTCCTGCCGTTCTGCCCTCGGTAAACTGGGGGCTGTCCAAATTCATGGCTGACGAGCAGAGAGGCCACCGTGCTCCTCTGTCCGTCTGAAGACCCTGTGGGTGCTCTGCAGGGTGCGGGTGACAAATGTGTGGTAGGGGCTGAGGGGCCTCCAAACTCCAAGTATAAGGGATGGTGTAGGTGCACATTAAACATTTTCATGTTTATCTGTAGGTGCAAAGAGGTCTTTCCTAATCACTGATGTAGGCTGTTCTAAACTCTCTTTTCTCCCACACCTTCTTCCTCTGTTTCTTGCTCTGACTCAGGTGTGCCTCTCCCCCTAGAAGTCAGTTATCCGCTGTGGCAGAGTGAGCAGGCGGGGCCTCACCGCGCGGTGGGCCAGGGCTGCAGGCCTGAAGGGTTCCGTGGGGCGTGAAGTGAAGAAGAAAGTTTCCATCCTCTCCCCCGAGCGTGGGCTGCAGCAGCAGAATTGCTTTGCACCGAAGGCATATGAGAATAGATTTTTTTTTCTTCCTGGAATTCCCTTGTCTAAAAGCAGAGCCTCTTTCTGTCTGGTTCATGGTCCGGGGCCTTGTAAATTAGGCTGACAAGATGGGGGAACAAGAGGAACAGACACACCATAAGCTAATAAAGCTTGTGCATCACACACCAAGGGAGCACCCAGTGGCTAGAAACTCAGAGGGGCAGTTACAGCTGCCTTATGGGAACAGAAGAAGAACACATTTATATTATAGAAAACAGACAAGACGGAGGAAGGCTTCGGATTTCCGGGGTGGCAGCCAGTGGAAAGGTAACGGAAGAGGCCAGTGAGCAGGTTGCTGTGTGGATTCCTCTGGTGTCTTCTCCGAGGGGATAACTGAGGGTCCAGAGGTGTCTCAGATGAATACACTTGGTCCTTTCTGGCAGAAAGGGGAGGGGACTCCTTTACAGATGTATGTCCTGCGGTGAGGTAGACAGGGAGAGGGCCCAGTGCTCTGCTTGGCTCTGCTTCTCAGTCACCGTCAGCTCAGAATAATCCTTATGCCAAAGTGCAGATTGGGGTTTGGCATATTCTGCCCCCCCTTCAGATGCAGTTGTTACATGTAAATTCCTCCCCAGAGGCCAGCGGGGAAGGTGAACTCCATCACCAGAAACTGGAAACCCTCATGGCATCACCCCTAAACAGAAACTGTCACAGTGTCTTACCCCTTCCTCCGCCAAGATGGCATAAAAGCCCCCAATTCTAACTACTTCCCTGAGTCACATTCTTTTTCTGAATTTCCATTTGTACAAGGTTAAAACCTGTTGTCTCTCTTGCAAATCTGTTTGTTTTTTTTTTGTCTGTTTAATTACTTTAACTTAAGAGGGAGAGGAGAATTTTTCCTCTCCAACATATCTTCCCATCTCCTTTCTTACACAATCTGTTTCTTTGTGACTTTCTCTCCTAGATCAGTGATTCCCAACTTTGGCTGCTCAATGAATGGAGGTTCAGATTTAATAGTCTGTCCGAGACTCTAAAATTGTGACTGGGATACATCCAACCCTCCCTAGCACTCTCTAACTTTCTTCATTGTCTTGGAATACAATTGGGTGTGAGGAACTAGTTAATATTAAGTTGTAATATTAAGTTGGGAAAAGTTGATTTATTTTCCCCAAGGAATTAACATTTAATTTGATGACACACAGATCCCTAATTTGAAGACTATCTGCAAGTATAGAAAAAGTAAAGTAAAATAACAGAGAGTTTTAGGCTGAGGACAGATCCTGAGCCAGGATTGCCAACCCCAACTAGAATCACCTGGGAAGCTTTTAAAACCACATCAACCCCTTCCCCCCACCCTCCCAGACCTCCCTAGGCGTCCCTGTGGGGCAGAGCCTGGGGTTTGCTTTTTAAAGCGCCCAGCTGTTTCTAATATGCAGCTGAAGTTGAAAACCTCTGTCCTAAAGGCTTTCTGCTAGGTTTCTTGCCCTACCCTTTTCTCTTCTGGGCTTACAGACGTTTTGACCTTGGAGTTTTGTTAGTTTGCTTGTTTACTCTGCGCAGATGGAGCCTTGTGGGCTTAGAAGGCAGCGGGAGGGAGGTGGGTCTGGTGGATAAAAGGGGATTCTATGGAATATAAGTTTATAGGATGAGCTGACCATAAGTCCCTCACTGGGCAGGTCAGGAGGGTAGTCAGTCCCAGGCCTGTAACTTCTTCAGAGAAAGGCTTAGCTTGCCTGAAGCCAGCCCCCTACTGGGAGTTGAGCCTGCAACCGGAGCATGTGCCCTGGCTGGGAATTGAACTGTGACCTCCTGGTTCATAAGTTGACACTCAAACTCTGAGCCACACCAGGGGGGCATGGCCTGTGCTTTTAACGAGTCTCACAAATATACCACAGCTGTTTTCTGGAGACTACTCAGAATGCCTGGCTGTTAAGATAGTGAGCAGAGAATGAGGAAATGCCTCTTTCTGAGGAAAATGTAAGCATAAACTTGCCTGAGTAGGCAGACTGTGGATCTGTGGGCCAGCCTCCCTCACCCACACCCCTGGGCAGGGGGAGCGAGGGAGGAAGCATCTGTCTCTTTTCCCGTCCTTGCCGCTTACCAACAGAGCTGTGCTATTTGGCAACTCATTTGGTTCTCAAGTCTTGTCTATGGGCGGAGGACTCCACAAATCTCAGCAAGTCACAACATCTCCCTCTGCCGGCATCTGGCTGGGATTACAGTCAAAAATTTAGGATTGGTTTCCCCACCAAAGCCTGGCACCCACTGCCTTTCTGGTAACATTGAGAAGCTCTCTAGGGAGAGATTGGTCCTCATATCACTCCATCCCAATGGAAATATAATCTCAAAGTCCCAGGCCCCCTGGGCATAGCAATGAGCACATGGCCCAGGGTGGCCACAGTATGGGGCTCACGGGGTGGGAGGGGACAGTTTGGGCATTATGTGTGTACACTGTGGAAGTCCCCTTCCTCTTCGGTCTCCCCTGGTGGGGCTATCAGCCTGGGCCCTCTGTGGCCTTGGCCCGCCTTCCGGAATAAGGAAGCCCACTGACCACTGACGGCGGGAGGGAATAGGCCAATGGACAGAGACACCAGAGGGAGGGAGCAGGAGCCTCATGTGAATGTTTAGGTCCACTCTGAGCTGGCTGGCCAGTTCCTTTCCTGAGAGCAGGGTGTGCTGTGGGAGTGGAAATTTAAGGGAAGGAAAAGGCCCCAGAGGAGGAAGCTGGTGGCTTCCTAGGGAATTTACCCCCTTCAATCTCCCCCATGGATGTGGCAGGACCCACTGAGCACCTGTAACTGGGAGTACCCATGATCAGTTTCCGTTTGCACACTATTGTGGGAATTCAGGATGAGCCACCCCAAGATGTGCCTCCATGGTGAGCAGATTACTTTGAGCTAAAGGCGGTTTTAGCTTCAGGCTCAAGAGGAATATCTGTCCCCTCCCCACCAACTGCCTAGAAGAACTTGAGTCAAGGGCCTTGTTCATAATAAGATACTAGCAGAGGTAACTTCTTTTGACCTATCTACAGGGCAAACTTCTAGTTACTACACCTCTGTTCTTCCTATCACCTGCAATGACCATGGGAAGCCTCATCCCTAGCCCAGAATGTCTCAGACACCTCAATCCCCCTTTCTGTCTCTGAACCCCTTCTGCACGCGGGGTCTCTGACTCTCGTATGAGGGCTTTCTGTATATATGTATGTAGTAAGTTGGGTTACACTCTCTTGGTGATCTGCCTCATGCCTGTTTGATTGTTAGACCAGCTGAAAAAACACGAGGGCAGAGGAAAGTTTGTTTGTCCCCCACAGTATCCAGGTCTCACATGTCCTTTTGTCTATCATCTACATGTTAAGCTCTCTCACTTTTTCCTGAGCAGGTACAGATACTTTTATTTTACCCAGAAGTCCTGGTTCTGTGTTTTAAATTGGGAGGATCTCAAACCAAGCCTCAGTTTACCCAGTAATGTGTTGGGGGCCTATGGCAGGAGCACAGCCTCCCCTCCTCTTCTCTACACAGCTGCTGGCTGCAAAGGTGCTGGGACCTCCAGAGGCAGGATTGCCCAGGTGTCCCTCAGGGGAGGACAGAGGACAATGGTTTGGCTCTCCTTTCCCCTAGTGCTGGGAGCTAGACCAAGTGAGAGTGCACATTTTAAGACCTGTGCAATTTCTGCATTCTAGGCATGGTGACAAAGAAATACTCTCTCTCTCTCTCTCTCTCTCTCTCTCTCTCTCTCTCTCTCTCTCTCTCTCTCTTCCTTCAAAACAACATTGTCATTTAGACTGCAAAAGTTGAGCCAATAATAAACCACTGAACTTCTGCAGGTCATCTGATGGTAACCTTTTTTTTTAAAAAAAAGATAAATAAATCTCTCCTAAAATACCAAAAGTACAACTAAAATACAGAACAACCATCACCGAGAACCCCCTAAAGTCTGGCTGAATGGAAGTCCTACCCCTGCAGAAGTAAAGAAGAAAGCACATTGAGACTGGTAGGAGGGGCAAAGGCATGGAACGGGCTGGTCCAACACCCACATGTGGCATTTCTTTAATCTGGAGGGACATCTCCAAGACCTCCCATAAGAAGCATGACCCATAGCCTAGAGCTGGGAAGACAAGTCCCCATAATTTCGGGCTATAAAAACCAATGGAGATTGTGGCTGAGTGACACAGAAGTTGCTGGAGTTCCAGGTGTTTCTCTTAAAGGGCCCACACCCAAACTTACCCAGTCCTGATTCATCTGAGCTTCATCACCAAGTGGCAGCTTTGGGGGATCCAGAGACATAGGGGAAGAACTGTACTGTCTGGCATCAGAGCAGGAACTTAGGGGAGGACGGTGTTCTCCCAGACCAGGGTGCTCACAGGGGTCATTATTCCTGTGCTGGGACCTGCCCCATCACAGAGCTGACTGGAAGCCAAATCTGAGTTTTTATCAGTGTGGCCCACGCTGTTCGCTCCACCCTGGTGATTTCCTGATACCCTGTCCCATCTCATTTGTAGCCTCGTCTAAACTGTTTGCAGCTGCTTTTCCATATGAATGTCTTGTCTTGGCTCAGGCTTCAGACTTTGATAAAATCTCTTAGACAAGCAGCAGCTAGCAGCAGCGTACCCCAATCTATCAATAAAAGGTCCAAGACCCAGCACTAGCACCAGCCTGCCTTGCCTCACAGCTGGGCCTCACCTGAACACTTCCTAGCCCAAAACAAATAGCAGCTATCTGCAGACCTTTCTGTAGCTCCTCCCAGGTGGCCCCAGGCATTGGCTGGCTTTGCACCTCCCGGGAGGGTTGGAAGAGATTAATCAAAGATCGTACATGCATATATGCATTGCTTATGGACACAGACAATAGGGTGGTGAAGACTTGGGGCGGGGACAGCACCCGGTGGGATAGCTTCAGACCATACCAGATTATAATAACACATCCACAAATGACACACTCAAGGGGCAGTCTCAGTGAGTACCAAGGCTCCATTGAAGCAAGTCTTGCCCCATAAGGGTGTCACAGCAGCTCTTCCACTGTAGACACAGTTGGTCCTCACAGCCAATTTTCCTGAAGGTCAATTCCTCCCAGTGACACCAAGAGCAATCAAGGCTCAACTACAACAAGACTATGCACACAGCCCACACTGGGGCACACCGAGAGTGCACAGTTCAGGTGCTTGGGGAGGCTGAGCCATGGGGCCCTATAAGACACCTTCTACACACGGCCAACTCCAGGAGACATAGCAGCTCTACCTAATGCATAGAAACAAACACAGGGAAGCAGCTGAAATAAAGAAACATGTCACAAATGAAAGAAATTGAAGCAAGCAAACTACCAGGTACATACAGCTAGTTCAAAACTATGGTTATAAGGTTACTCAAGGATCTGAGAGCTTCAAAGGACTTAGTGACACATTCAAGGATCTTAATGAAAAAGTCAAAGTCATGGAAAAGGATCAATCAGAAATTAAGCATACACTAACTGAAACAGAGGATAATTTTCAGGGACTCGACAGTAGAATAGAAGAGTCTGAGAATCAAATAAATAATTTTGAATATGAGGAAGCAAAAATCACCCAGTCAGAAGAGCAAAAGAAAAAAAAAGAATAAAAAAAATGAAGATAGTGTAAGGAGTAAGGTGACCAGACATCCGGCTTTTGGCAGGACAGTCTCGATTTTTAACAATTTGTCCCACATCCCATGGCGTTTTAAGAAAGAATCGGGACTTCTTTTTTTTTTTTTTTAAATATATTTTATTGATTTTGTATAGAGAGGAAGGGAGAGAAAGAGTCGCTGATCAGCTGCCTCTTGTACCCCCCCCCCCACTGGGGATATGCCCACAACCAAGGTACATGCCCTTGACCAGAATCAAACCCGGGACCCTTCAGTCCCCAAGCTGATGCTCTATCCATTGAGCCAAACCGGTGTCGGCAAGAATCGGGACTTTTTAAAAATGCCGTGGGGCGCAGGAGAAATTGTTTAAAATTGGGACTGTCCTACCAAAAGCGGGACATCTGGTCACCTTAGTAAGGAGACTCTGGCACAATTTTAAGCATAATTTACATTATGAGAGTTTCAGAAGCAGAAGAGAGAGAGCAAGATATTGAAAACCTATTTGAAGAAATAATGACAGAAAACTTCCCCTATTTGGTGGAAGAAATAGACTTACAAGTCCAGAAAGCACAGAGTTTCAAACAAGAGGAGCCCAAAGAGGACCACATCAAGAATAAAAAGAATAAAAATGAAGATAGTGTAAGGAGTAAGGTGACCTTAAAAATTAAAAATTCAAAATTCTAAAGGTTAAAGAAAAATAGAGAATCTTGAAAGCAGCAAGAAAAAGGGAGTTAGTTACCTACAAGGGAATGCCCATACGATTGTCAGCTTATTTCTCAACAGAAACTTTGCTTGCCAGAGTATCAAGAAATATTCAAAGTGATGAATAGCAAGCACCTACAACCAAGATTACTCTACCCAGAAAAGCTATCATTTAGAATTGAAGATCAGATAGAGATCTTCACAGACAAGAAAAAGCTAAAGGAGTTCATCACCACCAAATCAGTAATACATGAAATGTTGAAGAGTATTCTTTAAGAAGAGGAAGAAAAAGAAAAAGAAAAGATAAAAAATATGAACAATAAAATGGCAATAAATCATATCTATTAACAATTGAATCTAAAAATCAAAATTAAAAAAAAGAAATCTCATGAACAAAATAAACTGATGAATAAAATAGAATCAGAGGCATGGAAACAGGGGGCTGAAGGGGAGGCAACACATTAACCAAAGATCTTATATGCATATATGCATTACCTATAGACACAAACAATGGGGTTCTGAAGGCTTGGGGTGGGACAGGAACCAGATGGAAAAGGGCAATGGGGGGAAAAAAGAGGAACATTTGTAATACTCTCAACAATAAAGATTTTAAAAAATAAAATAAAATAACATGTCTCCTAAGGTTCTCCTAAGGTATTTTGCTAAAACTGGTTACTACTGAGCTGTGTTCCTGGTGCTTCAGCCATACACGGGGTTGCCCAAGGACTGGAATGAGGGGCAGCGGGGGGAAGAGAAACCCCAGGGAAACAGATCCATTCCCTTGCTTACCACTCTCAAACACCTTCCAATACTCTGTTATGGGTCATGAACTAATCTTACCATTCTCTGATAAGAACTTCCAGTTAAAACATTAAAAGGTTGCACCACACTGTTGTTGAAGTGTTCTGTTGGGTCAAGGGAACATTTGGGACCAGTTAACCGGCAGTGTGCTCCATGAGGTCTTAGGGTAGTGAATGGACTAGTCTCCTTTGGAATTCTCCAAGAGCCCATGTCTCCCAGGCACGCTGAACCTCCCCTAAGGCTCTGTGGCTGCAGCGATTAGCTTCAAACTGCTTTCTGTACATTCCTGCAAAGTCAAGAAATATGTTAAAAGTACCTGTAGCTTAAGAGAAAATTCTGCAAGAACTGTGCACCCATGCCACTTCACGTTTCTTTGTCTCAGGTTCATAACCTATCACGTGGGGACAATAACAGCATCTACTTCCTGGCACACAGCTCCAACCTATTCCCCATCACCAGCTATTCCACCGCCCGAATGCCCAGGCAGAGCAGAGGCCCCTCAGGCAGTGTGTGTGTGTGTGTGTGTGTGTGTGTGTGTGTGAGTCAGGCAGTGACCCTAGGAAGGCAGCATCACCCCAGCATCTTCATGGCTCTGACACCCACTGACGCCCTGGGAGTGAGTCATCTCTTAGGGATGAGCATTGACTGTTCCTCATTTCTCCTTTTGAAAAGCAAATATGGCCGAAACCGGTTTGACTCAGTGGATAGAGCCTCTCTGTAAAAAATCAATAAAATATATTTAAAAAAAAAAAAGAAGAAAAGCAAATATGTGTAGACAGCATTAAATCCTAAGTAATTCTGGGGATGAGAGTAAGATAAAAAAAAAAAAAATTCAGCAAACAGAGGCTTGGAAGGGTGTCTGGAAAGGCCAGTTCTCTTCCATCTGGAAGGAGCAGCCACAGGGGAGAAGCTCTGAGCAGATTTAGCTCCTGAGATAAGTGGGGGTGGTCACCCCAGAATGTCCCAGAGAACGGCCACATGGCCACGGGTCTTGCAGAGTCATTCTGGCTCAGTCATTCAGGTCCAGGGCATGAATCTTGGTTGTGGGGGTGTGCAGGAGGCAGCTGATCGATGTTTCTAACTCTCTATCCCTTGCTCTTGCTCTCTATAAAAAAATCAATAAAATATATTTTTTTTAAAAAGAAAGAAAACACATTCAGATTGTACGAACTTTGATGGGCAGAGGGAAAGACTCCTACTTGCAGTCAGTGCAACCAGCCACCCGCAGAATAAAGCGGGACACAAACCCCTGGGGAGATGGCATTCTGGCCTGCTCTGCTTCTCTTCATCTCTGACAGAGGAGAATGAGCTGCCCAGGCTTCATTCCTTGAGCTCTGGGAGCTGAAACCTCCGGCTGTCCGTGTGAGTTAACCTGAGTCCTCCTCATAAAACGAGGTGCTTCTGCAGAAGCAGAAGGCTGGGGACGAGCTAGAATTGTAGGAAATACTAGTCATGTCCTGGTCACTGGGATTGTTCTGTTCGATTGAAGAAGGTGTGCTCTAACCTGGCTGGCTGCTGCACCCAGGACCTGGGAGCTCACCTGGACATGCGGCCCATCCTCCCCATTGGGAGCTGCCTGTTCTCATGCGAACATGAACAACCTGTTGCATAGAACTAACCAGAGCCACCAGCCCTTTGAGGACCCCCCAGCCCTTTGCAAACCTGCAGGGCTTTTCAAATCTCCAGCCTGCTTGCCTCTTAACTGCCCCCTTGTCATACCTTTTGGTTGCTTCCCCATGTAATCTGTGTCCTTCTGCCCAATAGAAGCAGAGGGCTTATGGTGTGGGGCAGAGCAGATTTCTGTGGGTGCCTGCTGCTCTCCCACGCTGCTAGCATTATTGGAATAAATGCTCATATATGATTCAACCCTGTTTCTGCTGAATTGGCTCAAGTAGTGATAGGTAGCCTGGACCTATTGATTGTCTGGATACATCTCCTCCTCTCCTTCTGCCCCCTCTTCATTTCTTTCCTTCTCTTCCATCTTCTCCTCCCTCATCTGCCCTTTCCAGGGTCTTTTTATTATATTCCTAGAAGGTATTGATACCAATTTTCTGTTCAGATCCAAGTTTGCAGTCTCTCAAAATCGAAGATTGATTTCATGGACAAAGAGATGAGTGAAAGCAAAGTTTTATTACAGAAAAGCCCCCTGCTGCAGGGAGGGGACCCAGGTGGATAGCCATGGAAGCTTCTATATCTAGGGGTTAATGTGTGCCCAGCTAACTTCCCATTGGTTAGTTGGAAAAAGTTGGCCTTCGCAACATCCAACATTTTAAACTCCAGGGTTTCCGCCCCATTTCCCCTTCCCTGTGTGTCCAGCCTGTGACTGGGGCCCTTTGTTCTTGCTTTGTCTGAAGCATGGAAGCAACCATTAAACAGCAATTTTTACCCAAGCATGGAAGCAACCATGCTTGGGTAAAAATTGCTGTTTAATATTTTAACCCTGCTGATTTGGCTTCTGTAATTATTTGCTTGCTAAAATAATAGAAAAGTTATTTTTATTTTCTGAACTTACATAAGTTATCCCATTGGATGGAATACTCCATTGATTGTGGTTTGAATATCCCATTGATTGTGATCTTACTGGTCTTTCGAAGCACACTCCTCTGCACCTGGAGACCAAGACAGCACAGTTACTCTGAGCTGCCTCAGTGGCTCCAGATAATGTGTTTCCATTGACTCAGTGGTCCCAAGACCCAAAACTATAATTAATCTTTGCAGATAACTAACTTGCTCAATCTAAGCTTCCATAACAAACTGCTTTTTGCAAACCAGGTTCCTCATTCCAAACCTCGAGATGTAATCAATACCTTTGTGATATTTGCCTATGTCAGTCTGATGTTTCAGCCAAGGGGGCACTATGAGATTCGGAGAGCATTTGCCCCTTCATAGTTGCCAGCTTATGAAATAAATGTGGCTCCTTAATTCGACTTCCTGAGGCGTCCTTGTGTGATTCGCGGGATACATTACAACGTGTCCACTGGTCCTGCTCACGCCTGCAGGGTTCAGCTGCATTTCCTTTTACCCCAGTCCCGTCCCCAACTGCCTAGCTGCTTCTTACTCCTCAGTATCAAAGCAGGCCCCACCGTAACCTACAAAGGTAGGAATGCCACAGCCCTTCTGATACTAAAACAGTCTGTCTACCAAGGTAAAGGGCAAAGCTGGTTCTAACTCCCCACGCCTTCCACCTGGTAACAGAATTCCCATAAGGTGGATGGCAGAGACTGGTGAGCTGCTAAGCAGACCATTTCCTCTTCTCTCTGGGCACTCACAGCTACACTGCCTCCCGTCCTCCCCACAGTTAGGCACCAGATGGCATTCTAGCCAGGGAATGTCAGCACAGGCAGGCACACCCGCCCAGACCTGGCCCATCAAAACCTCCACGTCTGGCCCAGGCCCAGGCCCAGGCTGAACATGGAGGCCTCCAAGGCTGCAGGGAAGGGCAGAGCCAGCCACTGAGCAGAAATCTGCATGAGGCGTCCCACGGATGAGCAGTAAAATTTTGTTGAATTAAGCCACTGAGATTTTAATTGTGATAACAAATTATGTTATTTTAATTATGGCAATGGTGGGAAGCAATGAAGGTTTATTAATATACTTTATTTTAAAATATCTTTGAAGGGGGTAGGGTGAAGGAAGGCGAGGAGAAGAATGGATTTTGAGGGGTCCTTTCCTCCGCACATTTAACAAGTGTTTATGGAGGATTTGTGTGGCTAAGGTCTGAGGATACAAGGATGTCACCTGGAAGAAAGCAGGCAGTTGTGCTAAGAAATCATTCTCCTACAGCACCGGAGTCCTGTGATAGAACTATAGTGTGAGTGGGGTGGGATACAGGACAGAGTTACCAGTTGGGAAAAAAAAAAGGAACAACTTTTCAAGGGCATAGGAGGATGCCCGGCCTGGGGCAGCGCCATCTATAGTTGGGCAGGGAGAGGTTGGGTGGGAAGGGCTATTGGGGGGTGGGCCGAAGAAGCAGATACCCCACCAGGACCCCCAGGCAGGTGAGGCAGGTGGGTGGGGTACAGGATTGAGCTCTACATAAAAAGTTCAAGGTTGAGCCCAGCTGGTGTGGCTCAGTGGTTGGGCTGCTATCCTATGCACCAAGAGGTCACGGTTCCATTCCCATCAGGGCACAGAGTTGGGTTGTGGGCTCAATCCCCAGTCAGGGATGTGCAGGAGGCAGCTGATCTATGTTTCTCATTGATGTTTCTATCTCTCCCTCTGCCTTCCTCTCTCTCTAAAAAATCAGTAAAAAAAAAATATTGTTTTTAAAAGTTCAAGGTTGAGCAGAATCTACCCTCAGAGTGCCTTTTTCAGCCACTGCAAGAAGAGGCGGCGCAGTGAGTCGGGGCAACAGGACTGGATTGAGTGTGTGGGGACCCCTACGGAGATGGCTGGCATCATCGTAGTGCTCCCCTTGGCCTCCAGAGGGAGCCCCAGTGCTTCCTATAAAGGTTCATTCTTCCACTCACACTGACAGCCGGGGGGGGCCAGGTCAGCTCCAATCCCACTGCCCAGCAGGCAGCAGAGGAGTCACAGAAACAGGTCATTTACATTCCATCCTGTGTTCAGCTCACCCAGAGGCACACGTGTGGGACTCCAGAGGAACCCAAAGGGGATTGGCTCTATGTCCACCATAGGTAGGGAATTCTTGCTCCTCCTTCTGGAATTTGCACACCAAGTGCTTGTTCCCTCCACACAACAAAGATTGTCCCATTTATTGAGCAGATGCTGGGTGCCCGGCACTTCATACATTTCATTCAACGCTCATAACATGTGTGTTTTTCCCAGAGGAGTAGAAAAAAACCCAGAGAGGGAAGCAGTAAGTGGCAGAGGCAGGATTTGGATCCAGGCCAGCTGGCACTAAAGTGCTTTAAGCTCTCTCTCCCAGGGCTCCTTCCGGCTGGGCATGAACACAATGACCCGTCCCCAGACCTTCCTTCCTCCAGACCTGGGCCCACTCCACCCCAGGCGCTCTCTCTCTCTCTCTCTCTCTCTCTCTCTCTCTCTCTCTCTCTCTCTCTCTCTCTCTCTGCCTCTCTGGCAACTGTAGCTGGCTCCCTTCGGACTGTCTCGTCCTACTCTGCCTCCTATGCAATGGTGGGTAGAATCGCCTGTCCCCTTCCCTGGGGCACTGAGCAATCAAGTCATCTTGTGACAGCTCAGCCTTCTCCTACTGCTGAGATGTCATGGCCACGGAGATTTCACAGCTTTAGGCTTAGGTGTTCTCCCACCTCCAACGTCTCTGGCTCTCCCACAAATTCTACTCCATGTACTGGCTGCCTCAATTCTACTTCCTCTGGGATATTTACTTCCTGGCCCACAAGGACCTCTGCCTTCGAATTACCTATGATCACCACTGCTAGAACACTAACAGTGACACCCCTTTCCTATACTACCTATTTCTAGTATATTATCATATACACATGCTTCTCTTACTTTAGCAAGTCTGGAAGATAATCCAATTTTAATAGGCTTAAAATGTTAAGATGCAATGAAAGTACAACTTTATTTTTGTTTCTATTATTGCTTCTTTTGGTTTTGTTACTTTAAAAACATTAATTTTATGAGGTATCATTTAAAACCAATAAAAAACACCCATTTTGAATGTACAGTTGATGAGTGTTGACAAACTTACATCATCATGTTAGACCACCACAATTGAGACATAGGACATTTATATCCTCCCCCCCCCCCCCCCCCCGCCAAAGAATTCCCTATGCCCCATCTCCACCGGTTCCCCACCTTCATCCTGGTCCCAGGCAATCACTACCTGGTTTCTGACACTATAGATTAGATTTGTCTTCTCTAGAGTTTCATATAAGTGAAATATGAAGCATGTACTTTTGTGTCTGACTTCTTTTACTCAGAATAAAGTTTTGAGTATCCATCCATATATCAGTGGTTCTATGTTGTTGCTGAATAGTAGTCTTACTGTACTAATACACTATAATTTGCTTTTTCATTCCCTTATGCTATGTTGTTTCTGACTATTGAGAATAAAGTTTTTAGATCCTTTGTGTATGAGTTTTCTGTGGACATGTTTTCATTTGTCTAAGCCAGTACCTACAGAGAGAAATTGCTTGGTCATATGGTGAAGTTTTGTTAATAAGAAACTATCAAATTATTAAGTATTTGCATCATTTCACATTTTCTTCAGCAATGTATGCGAGCTCCAGTTGCTGAACATTTTCTCCAACTCCTTTTTAATCTGAGCTATTTAAAAAAATTATTGATTTATTTTAGAGAGAGAGGTAAGGAGAGACAGAAACATTGATTTGTTGGTCCACTTATTTATGCAGTCATTGATTGCTTCTTGTATGTATCCTCATTAGGGATCAGACTCACAACCTTGGTGTATAGGGATGCTGCTCTAAGCAACTAAGCAGCCAGGGCAATCTGAGCAATTTTAGTAGATATACATGATATCTCATTGTAGTTTTTACTTTTGTCTCCCTAATGACTAATGATGTTAATCACCTTTTTTGTTTTATTGGCCTTTTGTATATCTACAATATCTTGTGAAGTGACCATTTCAATTGTTTGCCCATTATTAGAAATCAGTTTATCTTCTTTTTATTGAGTTGTAAGAACTCTATATTCTATATACAAATTTTTCAGATAAATGTATAGCTAATAAAAAACGTTTTACTTTTTTATTTTTAGAATTTACATGCCATAATTTCTTTTTCTTGCCACATTGTGTTGCAATAACCTCCAGCACGCTGCTGAATAGGGGTAGTGAGAGTGGATGTCTGGATCTTGTTCTTATTCTTTGGGGGAGAGTAGTCAGTTTTTCATCATTAGGCATACTACTACAGTTCTGTTGTTGTTCACGCTCTTCATCAAGTTGAAGATGGTTCCTTACAGTCTTCGGACTGTATTCTATTTATCTAGTAGATAAATAATGTGGAATAGACTGTTTATCTATTCCACATTATTTATCTACTAGAGGCCCGATGCACGAAATTTGTGCATGGGGGAGGGTGTGTCCCTCAGCCCAGCTGGCACCCTCTCTAAATGGGACCCCTCGAGGATGTCCAGCTGCCCATTTAGGTGAATCCCAATGGTCAGTTGGATAGCCCTCTCACAATCCAGGACTGCTAGCTCCCAACTGCTCGCCTGCCAGCCTGCCTGATTGCCCCTAACCACTTCTGCCTGCAAGCCTGATCATCCCCTAACCACTCCCCTGCCAGCCTGATCAATGCCTAACTGCTCCCCACCCCCTCCCCCCCGCTGGCCTGATTACCCCTAACTGTCCTCCCCTGTAAGACTGGTCACATCAACTGCCCTCCCCTGCTGGCCTGGCTCCCCCCAACTCCCCTCCCATACAGGCCTGGTACCCCCCAACTGCCCTCTCCTGAAGGCCTGGTCTCCCCTAACTGCCCTCCCCTGCTGGCCCAATTGCACCCAACTGCCCTTCCCTGCCAGCCTGGTCGCCCTTAACTGCCCTCCCCTGATG
Organism: Pipistrellus nathusii; assembly: GCA_963693515.1. Classification (NCBI taxonomy): domain Eukaryota; kingdom Metazoa; phylum Chordata; class Mammalia; order Chiroptera; family Vespertilionidae; genus Pipistrellus; species Pipistrellus nathusii. The sequence continues at coordinate 76,709,249 of OY882865.1, read as the reverse complement.
TCCTGATTGCCCACAACTGCCCTCCCTTTCAGACCATCTTGTGACCACTTAAGTATGGCCATCTTGTGCAAGGGTGTGATGGTCAATTTGAATATCACCTCTTTATTATATAGGATTACTTTGTTTACTGACTTTTAGAGAGACAGTGAAAAACATTGATTTGTGGTTCCTCCCATATATGCCTTCATTAGTTGATTCTTATATGTGCCTAACCTGGGATTGAACCTGCCACCTTGATATACTGAGGCAACACTCTAACAAATTGAGCCACCCAGCCAGGACAGATATCTGTCTTTTGTCTTTTTATTATTAACTAGAGGCCTGGTGCACAAAATTTGTGCATGGATTCATTGCCGGAGACTTCCTGGAAGATGGTGGCCAGGTAAACACTTGTACGGGCTGCCTCCCACAACCATATCAGTGCTGCAACGGGGGATCTTACCTGAGGCCTGAAAGGACCACAACTGTGGGGCCCCAACCGGCGCAGACACGCGGATTCCACAGAAAGGTTGGATTTTGCCGGGGATAACTCGGGGTGTCTGTGTCCCAACAGCAAAAGCAAAAGCGGCAGCTGCATTGGCCACCCGGCCGCTGGGGCGGCAGAGACAAAAGCGCGCACTGGGACCCCGGAAATCTGCGTCCACAGAAGCCCCCCACTGTTGGGTCTGGCGTGATTCGAGAGAGTGGATGGGGGTCCCCAAGGTTGCTACTAGTGGGGTTCCCTAGGGAGCAACCCATTCTGATCCGACACGGTGGGAGAACAGAGGAGTTGGAAAGCGGTCTGTTTGTAAGTGCACGCAGACTCGCCCATCGTGCACCTAGGCTGGTTCCCCTGCAACACTTTGCTTCTGATTACAAAGGAGAGATCACCCAGATTGGCTGACCCTAAGAGACAGCAGGGGAAACTGCTTTTCTGGAAACTGAGAAGCAGAGCAGGGAGAAATCATCCAGGATTCAGCTCAAGGCAAAATAAATACATAAATAAATAAATAAACAAAAAACAAACAAACTGGTATTGACTGCCACAGAAAAAGAAGGCTAGAGCAGCCAAAAAGACGGGACATCAATCCACATACACTGCCACCTAGGGTCTGTGTATATTATTAAACTGACTGTGTTTATTATTAGTTTTATTTGATCAAAAACCAAGAAACTAAGGAATCGCCACTGAGGTGCAGCAGAACACAGGGAACTGCAATACGGTCTGGACTGAGAAACGGGCATGTCAAATAGAATAACAGAAGTGAATGGCCCTCACAACTGCACACTTTTTTTGCTAAATTTATTATTTATTTATTTTTTTTAATTTTCATTTTTTGCATCTTTTACTTAAGAAACAACTTTTTTTCCTTTTTTCCTCACTAGATTTTAACTTTTTAATTATTACTTTTTAGGTTCAATAAGCATTTTTATTACTGCTATTTTAATTTTTTAAGTGCCATTTTATTTTCTCTTTATTTTACATTGGAATTAGTGTTCTTCATTTTATTTTATTTTATTTTCATTTCTCCTTTAACATTGTTTAACCCTATCTCAACATGAACTTTACACCATCACTCTCTTTCTAACCTTCCCCCCTTTTGCTATCATTTTTATCTTAACCCTTTCCTGCTTTAGATTTCCTTACTCTTTCTGTATCCCCTCCTGCTAAAATGTCTATCCTACTTATATATCTAATTTCCAATCCCCTGTGCCAAGTGCATAAGCACCCCTCTCTGAGCTGTATTAACTAGCAAAAAAAAAAAATTATTTTCCTCACTGTTCTTTTGATGCTGTTTGGGGAAATGATGATTATATTGTATTTTTATGCTTTTTAGTGAGAGTATTTTGCTTATTCTTTTGTTGTTGCTGTTGCTTGGTATTTTCTTATTTGATTGGTTTTTGTTCATTGTTATTTTATTACTTCTGTTTTCCCTTCCTGTGCTGGAAATTAGGGGGTGTTGTAGATTGTATTATTCTCCAGGTACTGCTGACAGCATTTGTTGGGGTTAGTGGTTGTTCAATTGAAATTCTCTCCCTATATATACAGTTTATTCCCCTTCTCTCTCTCTCTTTCTCTCTCTCTCTCTCTCTCTTTTTCTTCTCCCTGTTTCCCAATTTCTTTTTGACACTCTTTTTCCTATCTTTTTCTTTTGCTCCCTCCCTCTTCTCTTTTTACTCTCCCTCTTTTTCTCCTATTCCCTAATTTGCCTTTCCCTAGTGGTTACCTTTATAGGAGGTTATTAATATTGCAAATACATTTCTGTTCAGTGCCTTGTGTGTTGTACCTGGTTGTGTTGTATTTTGTGCCTTTACATCATTGCAGGAGAGAGAAATCAACGCAGGAGAGAGACATCCTGAAAAGAGAGACCATGGAGAGACAAAGAAACAGCCCTCAAATGCAAGAAAAGCAGGCATCACCAGAAGAGGAAGTAAACAAGTTAGAGGCAAGCAACCTTCCAGAGAAAGAATTCAGAGTAACAATCATAAGATGGCTAAAAAGAATGGAAGACAAATTTGACAATATGAGTAAGACCCAAGAGGAAATGAAGAAGAACCAAGAGGAAATGAAAATGACTCAAGAAGAAATGAAAAATGACATTGCTACTATGAAGAACTCAATAGAAAGCATCAAGAGCAGACTAGAAGAAGCAGAGGACCACATCGGTGAGCTAGAAGACAAGATGGAAAAAAATACCCAATTAGAGCAGCTTCTAGAAAAAAAAAAATTTAAAAAGCAGGAGGAGAACCTACGGGAGCTTTGGGACAATGCAAAACAAAACAAAATCCCAATAATAGGGGTTCCGGAAGGAAAGGAAACTGAGGTAGACATGGAAAACATATTTCAAGAAATAATGACAGAAAACTTTCCTGAGATAGAGAAGAAAAAACCCACACAAATCCAAGATGCTTGCAGAGTCCCAAACAAAATGAATCCCAGAAGACCGATGCTAAAACACATTATAATTAAATTGGCAAACATCAACAACAAAGTAAGAATCTTAAAAGCAACCAGAGAGAGACAGAAAGTTACATATAAAGGAACCCCCATCAGACTAACAACTGATTTCTCCACAGAAACTTATCAGTCCAGAAGGGAATGGGATGAAATATACAAAGTCATGCAAAGGAAGGGTCCAAGAATACTGTACCCAGCAAAGCTATCAATCAAAATTGAAGGTGAAATCAGGAGCTTCACAGACAAAAAAAAAAAGACTAAAGGAATTTATCTCCACCAAACCAGCAATGCAAGAAATGCTAAAGGGTCTACTGTAAAAATAAAAAAAATAGGAAGCAAAGAAGGAACATAAGGGTATAGGATAAAAATGGCGTCAAACGAGTACCTATCATTAATAACTTTAAATGTAAATGGTTTAAATGCTCCAATCAAAAGACATAGGGTAACAGATTGGATAAGAAAATAATACCCATACATCTGTTGTCTACAAGAAACCCACCTCAGAAAAAAAGATGCACACAGACTGAGGGTGAAGGGATGGAAAAAAGTTTTCCAGGCAAATGGAAATGAAAAAAAAACTGGGATAGCAATACTTATATCTGACAAATTAGATCTCAGAGTGAAGGACATAATAAGAGATAATGAAGGGATTTCATAATACTAAAGGGAGCAATCAAACAAGAAGAAATAACCCTGGTAAATATATATGCACCCAATACAGTAGCACCCAAATACATAAAAAAAAAAAAACTGCTGGAGGACATTAAGGGAGAGATTAATAGCAATACAATCATAGTAGGAGATTTTAATACCCCACTGTCATCCTTCGACAAATCATCTAAACAAAAAATCAGCAAAGAAATATCAATCCTAAATGACTCACTAGACCAGATGGAATTAATCGACATCTTCAGAACATTCCACCTCAAAGTCACAGAATATACATTCTTCTCAAGTGCACATGGGACATTCTCAAAGATAGACCACATTTGGGGACATAGGCAAAGTCTCTTCAAATTCAAGAAAATAGAAATCATATCAAGCATCTTCTCAGATCATAATGGCATAAAACTGGAAATTAATTACAATAAAAATAATCCAAAGAAATCAAACACATGGAGACTAAACAGCATGCTATTAAACAAGGACTGGGTTACCAGAGAAATCAAGGAAGAAATTAAAAACATCCTGGCAACAAATGACAATGAAAACACAACAATCCAAAATCTATGGGACACAGTAAAAGCAGCTTTGAGAGGGAAGTTCATATCCCTACAAGCCTATTGCAAAAAACTAGAAAAGATGGTAACAAATGATCTAATTCTACAATTCAAAGAGTTAGAAAAAGAGCAACAAGAAAAGCCCAGTGTAAGCAGAAGGAAGGAAATAACAAAAATTAGAGCAGAGATAAACAACATAGAGACCAAAGAAACAATACATAAGATCAACAAAACCAAGAGCTGGTTCTTTGAAAGGATAAACAAGATAGATGAACCTCTAGCCAGGCTAACCAAGAAACAAAGAGAGAGGACCCAAATAAACAAAATCAGAAATGAAAGAGGTGAAATAACAACAGACCCAGCCAAAATACAAAGGATTGTTACAAAATATTACAAACAAATCTATTCCAACAAACTGAACAACCTGGAGGAAATGAACATATTCCTAGAGAAATACAACCTTCCAAAACTCAATCAGGAAGAATCTATAAATCTCAGTAACTGGGAAAAAAATTGAAACAGTCATCAAAAAGCTTCCAGCAAACAAAAGCCCAGGGCTAGGTGGCTTCACAGGAGAGTTTTACCAAACATTAAAGGAAGAACTAAAACCTATCCTCCTCAGACTATTCCAAAAAATCCAAGAGGAAGGAACAATTCCAAACTCCTTCTATGAAGCCAGCATCACCCTAATACCCAAACCAAATAAAGATAACTCAATGAAAGAGAATTACAGGCCAATATCCCTTATGAACATAGATGCCAAAATCCTCAACAAAATTCTAGCAAATCAGCTCCAGCAGAGCATCACAAAGATCATATACCACGACCAAGTAGGATTTATTCCAGGAATGCAAGGATGGCACAATATCCGCAAATCAATAAATGTGATACATCACATAAACAAATTGAAAGATAAAAATCATGTAGTCATATCAATTGATGCAGAAAAAGCATTTGATAAAATCCAACACTCTTTCCTGATAAAAACTCTCAACAAGGTGGGAGTACAAGGATCATACCTCAACATAATAAAAGCTATATATGATAAACCCACAGCCAACATCATACTCAATGGGCAAAAATAAAACCATTCCCTCTAAGAACAGGAACAAGACAGGGTTGCCATTCTCACCACTCCTGTTTGACATAGTACTGGAAGTACTAGCCATTGCAATTAGACAAGAAGAGGATATAAAAGGCATCCAAATTGGAAAAGAAGAAGTAAAGTTATCCTTATTTGCAGATGACATGATATTGTACATAAAAAAACCAAAAGACTCCATTAAAAAACTAATTGACTTAATAAATGAATTTGGCAATGTAGCAGGTTACAAAATTAACGCCAAGAAATCTATGGCATTTCTATACACCAATAGTGAACTTGTAGAAACAGAGACTAAAAAGGCAATCCCATTTACCATCACACCAAAAAAATTAAGGTACCTTGGAATAAACTTAACTAAGGTGGCAAAAGACCTATACATGGAAAACTACACAACACTGAAAAAAGAGATAGAGGAAGATGTAAACAGATGGAAGAACATACCATGTTCATGGACTGGTAGAATCAACATCATCAAAATGTCCATTCTTCCCAAAGCAATCTATAGGTTCAATGCCCTCCCAATTAAAATACCAACGACATATTTCACTGACCTAGAAAAAACTCTTCAAAAATTCATTTGGAACAACAAAAGACTCCGAATAGCCACAGCAATCCTGAAAAAGAATAAATTAAGAGGGATCTCAATACCAGATTTCAAGCTGTATTACAAAGCCACTGTTCTCAAAACAGCCTGGTACTGGCACAAGAACAGACATATAGATCATTGGAATAGAATTGAGAACCCAGATATCAACCCAAATCACTATGCTCAGTTAATATTTGACAAAGGAGGCATGAACATACAATGGAGTCAAGACAGTCTCTTCAATAAATGGTGTTGGGAAAATTGGACAGATACATGCAAAAGAATGAAACTAGATCACCAACTTACACCATACACAAAAATAAACTCAAAATGGATACAGGACTTAAACATAAGACAGGAAACCATAAAAATACTAGAGGCATCCACAGGCAGCAAAATCTCAGACATATGCCAAAAGAACTTCTTCACTGATACTTCCCCAAGGGCAAAGGAAGCTAAAGAGAAAATAAACAAATGGGACTACATCAAAATAAAAAGCTTTTTTACAGCAAAGGAAACCATCAACAAAACAACAAGAAAGCCCACTGTGTGGGAGAACATATTTGCAAATGTTATCACTGATAAAGGTTTACTCTCCAACGTCTACAGACAGCTTATACAACTTAATATAAGGAAGATAAATGACCCAATTAAAAAATGGGCAATGGATCTAAATAGAATCTTCTCAAAAGAAGACAGAAGGAAGGCCAAGAGGCACATGAAAACATGTTCAAAGTCACTAATTATCCGAGAAATGCAAATCAAAACAACAATGCGGTACCACCTCACACCTGTCAGAATGGCCAACATCAACAAATCAAGAAATGACAAGTGTTGACGAGGTTGCAGAGAAAAAGGAACCCCCGTCCACTGCTGGTGGGAATGTAGACTGGTGCAACCACTGTGGAGAACAGTATGGAGCTTCCTCAAAAAACTGAAAATGGAACTCCCATTTGACCCAGTAATTCCACTCCTAGGAATATATCCCAAGAAGCTAGAAACATCAATCAGGAAGGATATATGCACCACTATGTTCATAGAAGCACAATTTACAATAGCTAGGATTTGGAAATAGCCTAGGTGCCCATCAGCAGATGATTGGATCCAAAAACTATGGTACATTTACATAATGGAATACTATGCTGCCATAAAAAAGAAGGAATTCTTATCATTTGCAGCAACCTGGATGGAATTGGAGAACATCATGCTGAGTGAAAGAAGCCAGTCAATGAAAGAGAGACAACACATGACCTCACTTATTTATGGATGATAAAGAACATTATAAACTGAAGAACCAAAAGATAGATATAGAGACAGTAAAGCAACAAGCAGACTGTCAAATTACAGCAGGGAGGTTGGGGAGATCTGGGGGAGATAAGAGATCGACCGAAGGACTTGTATACATGCATAAAAGTACAACCAATGGAGGAGGGTATGTATGGGAGGTGGGGCGGGGGCAATGGTATATGTACAAAAATAATAATTTAATAAAAAAATATATTTAAAAAAAATTCTTGCATGGGGAGAGGGAGTGTCCCTCAGCCCAGCCTGCACCCTCTCTAATCCTGGACCCCTCCAGGGATGTCCGACTGCCCATTTAGGGTCACCCCTAACTGCCCTCCCCTGCAGGCTTGATTGCCCCCAACTGCCCCTCCCTGCTGACCGTCTTGTGGTGGCCATCTTGTGTCCACATGGGGGCAGGATCTTTGACCACATGAGGGCAGCTATCTTGATCTTGTGTGCTGGAGTGATGGTCAATCTGCATATTATTCTTTTATTAGATAGGATAGAGGCCTGGTGCATGGGTGGGGGCCAGCTGGTTTTCCCTGAAGGATGTCCTGGATAAGGGTAGGGGTTCCTTTGGGGTGTGGGGTGGCCTGAGCGAGGGGCCTGTGGTGGTTTGCAGGCTGGCCATGCCCCCCAGTGACCCAAGCAGAGGGCATGGTATCTGGGATATACTTAACTTCTAAAATTGAAACTTTGTTGCCTGGAGCGAAGCCAAGCCTTTTGCTCGCTGCATGGCGGCAGTTATTTGTCTTGGGGTTTATTCACCTTCACTAATTGAAACTTTGTAGCCTGGAGTGGAGGCCTATGCTGGCCAGGGCAGGTGGAAAGCTTGGCTTTCTCCATTGCCAGGGAAACCCAAGCCTCCCTCCCACTTTTTGTGGTGGCAGCCATCTTGGTTGGGGTTAATTTGCATACTTGCTCTGATTGGCTGGTGGGCATGGTTTGTGGGTGTAGCAGAGTGATTGGTAATTTGCATATTACTCTTTTATTAGGTAGGATTTGTAGGGGTTCTCTATATGTTCTGGATAATATTATAGGATAGATATATTACAAGCATATTTTCCCACTCTGTGGCTTGCCTTTGTACTCTCTTTTTTTAAAAATATATTTTTATTGATTTCAGAGAGGAAAGGAGAGGAAGAGAGAGATAGATACATCAGTGATGAGATCTAATCATTGATCAGCCGTCTCTTGCACACCCCACACTGGAGATTGAGCCTGCAACCTGGGCATATGCCCTTGACCAGAATTGAACCGAACTCCTTTGTCCACAGGCCGATGCTCTATCGGAATTAGATTTTGGAGAGCAGAGCTGGAACTGAGAAAGAGAAAAGTCTGCAAGAAGAGTTTTAGTCTAACAGGAAGAAAAACAAGCAGAAATTATAAATTATGCAAGATTGTGCAAGATGATGATGATGATGATGATGATGATTATGATGAGAGAGAGAGAGAGAGAGAGAGAGAGAGAGAGAGAGAGAGAGAGAGTTTGTGAAGGAGTAGAGGCCACGAAAGAAAATCTTGGAGAAGGCAACTCTCAAATTTCCTTCACTTTAAGGGAGGCTGAAACTGCAGGACACTACATTTTTTTCCTGTCAAATTATAAAAACAAAACAAATTTTAAATGATAATACACAATGTTGGCAAGTATGTGATGATGAAAACACTTTTATAAATTACCAGAAAGAGCTTTTCTTTTTTCTTAATCATCACCTGAGGACATTTTTTTCCATTGCTTTTCAGAGAGAGAGAGAGTGAGAGAGAAACATCCCTTGGTTGCCTCCTGCAGGAGCCCCAATGGTGGTGGTGGTGGGGAAGGGGGGCTGGTTTGGAAGCTGCAATCCAGGTACCCTTGATGGGAAATCAAATCCACAACCCTCTGGTTCACAGGCGGTCGCTCTAACCACTGAGTTACACCACCCAGGGCTATGCAGACATTTTAAGGGGAGAATCAAGTTATAGAACTTTATACACCATGTGTGCAGATTATGAGAGACTCTTTGTTCTCTTTTTCATAGTTTTAAATGAGCTGGAACTGGGATATAGATGTGTCTACCTGGGAATTTGGGATATGATATATTTAAAGAAACTGTATCATAAAAGGTTTGTGTGGGGATTCAGAATGAGTCACCCTAAGATATGCCGGCAGTGATATGCCAATTATTTTGAGCTGGAGGCAACTAAGACCCTGTGGTCTCAAAAGAAACTGACCCACTTGACTATCTACAGAATTTATGTGCAGAATTTATTAGAGACTAGGAGCCCAGTGCACAAATTCGTGCACCTTGAAAGGAACTGTGGACTCTGAGGTGCAGTGGGCACAGGGGTGAGTCTCAGCCCATCCTCCAAGCCCCCGCCTGGCTCCTCCTGCCGTGGCCCCCTGGTCCCCTGTCTTCTGGCAGCCCAGCTCCTGTCTCTACCACTTCCACATGCTGACAGCATGACCCCACTCATACGTGCTGACACCACAGAGCAACTGGGGTCAGCACCAGCAGCAGGTATGAGCAGGGCTGACACTGTCAGCGGGTGTGAGCGGTGGCTGCTGCCTTGATCGCCCTTCAGGAGCATGGGCAGGCAGAGAAGGCCTCAGGGGCAATCGGGGCTAACAGCCACTGCTTGCATCCGCTGATGGCACTGTGTGTTTGAGACTGGCACTGGGCACCAGCAGAGGGTGTGGACTGCAGCTTTGGTGCAGGTAGTAGGTGCGAGCGGGGTAATTGCTGGCAGCGGATGCAAGAGGTGGCTGCTTGCCCTAATCGCCCCTCAGGGCTTCTCCACCTCCCCTTGCTCCTGAGGGGTGATTGGGGCTGGCAGGAAATGATTATCCTACATAATAAAAGGCTAATATGAAAATAGACTGAATGATGGAACAACTGAACAACCAGTCGCTATGATGTGCACTGACCACCAGGGGGCACGTGCAGAACATGGGGGGCATTAGCAGCAGGCAGTAGAGTGCGGAACATGGCAGGCATCGGCCGTGGTGGGATGGTGGAGCAGGTGAGTGGGGGTGCCAGACCAAGGTGAAGGGCCTGCTTGTACCTGCTGATGACACTGAGCCATAGGGTGTGAGTGGCAGCTCCAGCGCTAGCAGTGGGTGCAAGTGGGGCTGGTACTAGCAGCAGGTGTGAGCACTGGGCGGGACCATGGTGCACGGAAGCAAAGAATTTTCAGTAAATACCAGAGACTCACCTCATGTCAGCCACAGGCCCTTCACCTTGGTCTGGCACCCCCACTCACCTGCTCCACGGCCGATGCCTGCCATGTTCCGCACTCTACTGCCTGCTGCTAATGCCCCCCATGTTCTGCACGTGCCCCCTGGTGGTCAGTGCACATCATAGCGACTGGTTGTTCAGTTGTTCCATCATTCAGTCTATTTTCATATTAGCCTTTTATTATGTAGGATAACCATTTCCTTACCAATGTATATGTCAGGGAAATTTCTAATTACTAAGCAGCTGCTCTTCTTATCATCCTACAATGATACTTTGAAGCCCCCAGGGCACCTTACATTATCCCCCCGGCTCAGGTCGTTAAAAGTACACACTTTTCCTTTTGGTCTTTGAATCTCACATGTAGGCATATGTCCATATTAAATTTGGTCATTTTCTCTTCTTTATCTGTCTCATGTCTTTAGATTATTAGGTTAGCTGAGAGAACTTACAGGTATGGTCTCTTCCTCACCCACACCTGTTTAGCAAGCTCTTAAAAATCAATTTGAAACTCTTTTCCTTATAATATGAAGATACTGAGATCCCAGTTTAGGATCAGTTGATGCAAACGTTAAGTCTATTGGCAGAAGAAACAAAGACTACCACTAAAGCATGGTACTCTGTCTGCATTGGGCTGGAACAAATGTATTACAAAATTCCTGAGAGTGGAATTGCAAGCCAGGGCTGTGAAATGTCTATAGTGGTAAAGGTTACTCTGCTGCCATCTTGCAACATCAATGGCATTAGCTGCAATTTCCCTCTATTCTCAGGGGAAGGGAAGGGTCACTGGGAGGGAGGGAACAAGGGAAGGAACTTCCACTAGAGTTTACATTGCAATGTGAATATTGCAAGCATTCAGTCATCCAATTCTTACAGCAAGCCAGTGAGATGTGCATTATAATGTTGTTGAACCATTAAAGAACAATGAATTGGGGTTCAATTATCCAGAAAGGGCAGCTTGATGGAGGCCTCATGGGATAAGACATGAATCTCTGGCAAGTTAGATTTTCTCCAAATGGCTGCAACAGTTTCTCCTACCCCACAGGTCTTTCCTATAACTGACTTTGATATTCAACCCATCAAGAAATGGGGTCTTGGGGTGGGCAGAGGGGGCCAATTTTGGTGGGGAGAGAACATCTGTAATAACTTTCAACAATGAAGATACATTTAAAAAAAAAAAGAAAGAGGAAGTGGGCTCTGTGTTCTCCCTCCTTGGATTTGGGTGGGCTTATGACTACGGCAGAAGTGATGCTATCTGAGTTGTGAGGCTAGTCATAAAAAGGGATACAAATGCTGCCTGCATCTCGGGGAACTCAGCCACCATGCTGTGAGGACACTCAAGCCACATGAAGAGCTGAGTGAGTGTAGGTGTTCTGGCTGACAGCCAGCATCAGCCACAAGACACGTGTCTAAGGAAGGTCTGTCTGAGATGGCTGCATCCGCCATCCTCTAGCTGCAACCACATGAGCTGAACTGCAGAAGAGCCACTCAGCTGAGCCAACTGAGAATAATGAAATTATTATTGTTTGAGGTCACTGATTTTTGAGATGACTTGTTACATAGCAAGAGATAACTTTTTTTCTGCTGGTGTATAAATACAATCACAGGACAGAGCTAGTCTGTCAAGTCACATGCCCACCCTTTGATAATCACTAGAGCTCAATGAATGGAGTTTGATGACCTAGTTGCCACCTGACCACCCCAATATACACTTTTCCATTCCCTGATTAATGACATCCCAGGTTTATTTTTTATTTTTAATATATTTTTATTGATTTTAGGGAGGAAGGGAGAGGGAGACAGAGATAAAAACCTCAATGATGAGAGAGAATCATGGATCAGCTAGCTGCCTCCTGCATACTCCCTACTGGGGATCCAGCCCACAACCCGGGCATGTGCCCTGATGGGGAATCAAATTGTACCTTCTGGCTCATATGACGATGCTCAACCACTGAGCCACGCAGGCCAGGCCCGATTTTATTTGGGTTGACAATATACCAGTGTCTCTTGTAGCTAGGCATGGATAGGTGGTTAAATTCTGGCCAATGAGATACAAGCAGAGGTGTGTGTGGTTCTTTAAGGACAGATCCCGCATTTATTCCTATAATCATGCATTGTCTCTTGTTGCTGTGACAAGTCACTTCAAATTTAGTAGCTTAAAACAGCTCACCCTTATTGTCTTGCAGGGCCTGAGATCAGAAGTCTGACAGCCATCTCACTGGGCTCCAGTCAAGGCGTCAGGAAGACTGCATTCCTCCCAGTGGCTCCAGGGGAGAGTTCTTTCCCTGCCTTTTCCTATTTCTTGAGGCTGCCACGTGCCTCAGTTCATGACCTCTTACATCTCCAAGCCAGCAGCTGAATCTTTCTTGTGTTGCATCGCTCTGAAGTTAATGGTTCTCCTTGCTTCTTTCACATTTAAGGACACTTGTGATTACACTGAGCTGATAATCCAGACTCATCTCCCTATTTTAAGGTCAGAATATTAACAACTTTAACTTCCCTTTGTCTTATAGCCTAACATAGCCACAGGTTCCTGGGACCAGGGCGTGGACACCTTGGGATGCCGTCAGTCTGCCTACCACAGATACTGAGAAGGAAAAAAGTACCTTTTGTGTTTTCCTCCTCCTCCCTGCTGCCTTGAATGGACTCATGATATGTCCACCTCTGGGATAAGGTTCTGTGTTGGCAGCCTATCAGAGCCACCTTTTGGCAGTTGCTCAAAGGAAAGATGAATTGTTACCAGTAGAACGGGAGACAGAGTATCGCAAAGGCAAAAGCACCGAATGCCTCCTCACAGATGCCTTCTGTGATAATGCTGCGAGACCAACAACCCCTAGACTCAGGTAACGTCTTCAGTTGGTGGTGGTTCTGTCAGGTTTGTCTGGGATCGGCTGGTCTTGACTTGAGGCTGTGGGTTAGGTTCAGGTGTGCTCTACTTGGCTCTCATTCACCTGGCACAGTGCTTCTCAGAAATATTCTCATGGCGATGGCAGAAATACAAGAGGGCAAGCCAAGCCAAGTCAGCAAATTGACAGTTCTTGCTTGCATCATGTCTGATCACACTGCATTGAGTAAAGCAAGTCACATGACCAAGCCCAGAGTCAGTGGGATGGAGGTGAATACTCGCCCCATTCTACTGAGAGGGATGTCAAAGGGACATAGTAAAGGACACGGATATAAAATTCCATCTCAAGGAGGGTTAAAGGGTTGACCACAGTGGCATAAACCAAACTCTCCTCATCTGTGGAGAAGTTTGTTGGATTAGACTATGTGATCAGAATGGGCATTAAAGGGGTTTTCTTTTCCTCCCATTCTTTTAAAAGATACTTAAACGTACTCATAACCCCAATTTAAGATTTTTTTTCTTACTAAAAAAATCACTTAGATTTGTATTCTCTTCTTTTTCTATTTTTGGAACATAAAAATTTTAAGGCCCTCAGATAACTATAATTGCAGTCATTTCTATTTCAGAATTTGGATCTCATACACTAGAATTTTACCATATTTATCTTATATGGACAGTCCTGACTAATCATGTACAGTAGTAGGCAGTTAGACAGACATGAGCAAAGACCATGGGCCAGGTGCAGAAGGTCACCAGGGTGGAAAGCCCCAGGTGTCCAGCAGTGGACAATCAATTGTAGGGCAGGACCTTGCCCCGAGTGTGACTTTTCCTCCCCTAGCTTATCATGGTCATGAGGTTTGGACCCTGACCTCTCTTCCGTAGAGATAGTATCTAGGCTTCAAGTTGTATTTCAGCTCCAGGCCCAGAGAAGCAACAAAACCAGCCTCAGGACCAGCTGCATGGAATGATGACCCCCTGCCCTAGTGCCAGCCAATCCATCAGTGGAGACCACAACCCTGAGTGGACCCACCTGGGAAGCTACTGGATATTCTATTGAGATCTTCTCCTGGTTCCTCTCCTAAAATCTCCACCCTTTAAATCCTTAGGACTGAGGACTCAGTGTGCTCTCCCTCCAGGGAGCACACCCATGCCTTTTCCTTTCTCCTCCCCATCCCTCCCTCCCAGGTATGTTACCATTAGCTTCCTCACCCCCAAGATCCAAGGGCCCTTCCTTTACCCCAATTGTTTCCTAAGCGGATTTCTTCTAGCAATTACTTCTTCTACCTCTGTAATTTACCAAATAAATGTTCTCTTACAGATTGGGTCTGGATTTTGAATTCTTTCCTAGCCAGAACCCAAGTGCCGAGATTGCTGAACCCAGGTTTGGTCTAGCCCCACTGGTCAGATACATGGTGCCGCTCCCACCGCCTACAACAGCACCACTAGGAATGGCACTTGGCTGCAGGTGACAGTGCCCGGGGAAAGGTAGTCCAAACACACAGGCACTATTCTCTTACAGGAAGAAGTCTTCAGGTAAGCTGCCCGGGGATAATTCAATGTTTCTCCAGAATCATCAGGAATCAGGATCCTTCTTTATGTTTCCATCCTCAATTTCTCCTCGGGGTCCAGTATAACTGCTGGCGCCCCTCTATTACGTCTACTTGGGTGTCCTTTTTCTTTTTCATCATTCCACGTGGTTCCTTCTGAAATCAATGACTTGGTTGGAAAGGATGACCTCCACAGACCAAAGAGAATGTCTTTTGGTCAAGGCATGAGTGGTGGAGCTACATTTGTGACCTAGGACTTTCCAGCTCTTTTCTAGACTATTATTCTCAATTTTTCTCCTCCTCCCTATAACAGAATTGTATGTCTATATCCCTTGTCATGAAATTGCAGTGCCTCTCATTGGAGTAAGCAGAGTGAATATCCCCAACCTTTGGGCTTCGGGCTTGGCCTTGAAACTTGTTTTTATTTTAAAATGTACCCAAGCAGAGTCTTTGAATGCATGTACACAGCTTGACTTGACCTCTTGAAATTTCTGCAATCTTCAGGGAGAAGAACATCCCCAGGTGAGTGCTAGTTAAGAATAAGAAGATATATATATATATATATATATATATATATATATATATATATATATATCCCCCTAGCTGATTTGGCTCAGTGGATAGAGTGTCAGCCTGTGGAAGAGTCCCAGGTTCGATTCCAGTCAAGGACACATGCTGGGTTGTGGGCTGAATACCCAATGGAGTGGGGGCGGGGGGAGGGCCAGAGACAGCTGATCAATGATTCTCTTTCATCATTGTTGTTTCTATCTCTCTCCTCCCTTCTTCTCTGAAATCAATAAAAAATATTTTTAAAAAAAGATTTAAAGAAATAATGAGAAGATATGTGGAACAGACATCTCAACTTGGAGTCAAACTCAGCTAATCTCAAGAAAATCCATCAGGGTCGTAGCTAAACTACTGTAGACTCATGAGTAAGAAATGAATGCTTATTTTTATAAGGTAGTATTGTGGGGACTATTTGTTAAGAGCATTAGAATAGCAAAAAAACTGACTAATACACTCACCAGCTGGTCAATTCAGGAGACTTAAGAATACTGTTTGTTCCTTTTTCTGTTGAAAATGACAACAAGCCAAGCTATATCAATATGAAAAGCCTTGGGAAAATCTGGCATCTGTTATGGCTGCATTCAGAACCCAGATTATATTGCAGAGCTTTGTGTTTCTGCTGATCCCTTGCCTCTGCTTCTCTTTGCATATTAGCATAATTTTATTGCCAGGGCACATAGCATCCTCTATGCCACTGGTTTAAATGACAGCAAGCAACTGTAGCTGATAATATTCCTACTAGAGATTCTGGGAAGATGGTTTGGTTCAGAGATGGTCAGGTAATACAAGAAATCATTCTTCCTTAGGATTTTCTTTCTTTTAAAAAAATATTTTTCAATTACAGTTGATATACAATCCTATATAATAAAAGAGAAACATGTAAATGGACCGTCCTCCACTATACTGACCAGCAAATCAGGAGTGAGTATGCAAATTAACCCAACAAAGATGGAAGGTTAATTTGCATACACAGGTGTGGGGTGGGGAGCAGAGCAGGAGAGCAGGCAGCTTGGAGAACTTGGCATAGTGGGAGGCCGTGGGACAGACACAGAGCAGGAAGGGAAAACCTAGAGTGCAGGGAGCATCAGGAATGCTGGGAATCATAGTTCTGGTGGCAGACAGGTCTCCTAGATACTAGAGCAAAGTGAGCCTGGAGCAAGTTACTGTTGCGGTAGGGGATGGAGGGAAAGCAAAGGTGAGAGACAGGTAAAATTAGAGTTTCTAGGAAAAATTAAAGGGAAGATATCCTAAAACTTCTAGGAAATCTCCATCAATGAAGAAAAGCAAATAAACAAACAAAAATGCCTTTATTATTCTGTGAGCAACAAACCAAACTGAGTTGGGGGTCTCCTATCGATATAATTCGCTCATATGATTGAAAAGACAGACAAAAACTCCCGGATTGGAGAGGGCTCCCCTGAAGGCTCCCAAATTAGAGACAGTGCAGGTCGGGCTGAGGGACCCGCGCTGGGCATGAATCTTTGTCCACTGGGCACCTAGTCCTATATAATAAAAGGCTAATACACAACCGAACGGCAGAACAACTGGTCGCTATGGCATGCACTGATCATCAGGAGGCAGACACTCAATTCAGGAGCTGTGCCCTGGTGGTCAGTGTGCTCCCACAGGAGGAGCACCACTCTGTCAGAAGCCGGGCTCACAGCTGGAAAGCGCAGCAGTGATAGCAGAAGCCTCTCCTGCCTCCAAGGTAGCTCTAAGGATGTCTGTCAGTTGGACATCCACCCGAAGGCTCCTGGACTGCGAGAGAGTGCAGGTTGGCTGAGAGACCCTGTTCCCCTGTGAATTCACTAATTTTGTGCACTGTGCCTCTAGTATCATATAAGTTTGGACTCGAACCTCTGCTTGGCGCAGGTGTATGCGCAAGTGGCTGCACCCATAGTCCTGGAGTGGCCAGTGGGTGTTCTGGGACCCCTGCAGCTCAGGGCCTAAGTGCAGGCCTACAGGCTAGGAGCAGCCTGGGTCCCAAGTGTGTTCCCAGGCCACTTGGTGCCTGTGTATGCAAATTAACTGCCATCTTTATTGGGTTAATTTGCATACTCGCTCTTGCTTGGCTTGTAGGTGTGGCTTGTGGGCGTAGCAGAGGTATGGTCAATTTGCTTTTTTCTCTTTTATTAGATAGGACTAGACGCCTGATGAATTAAATTCATGCAAGAGTAGGCCTTCCTTCCCCCAGCTGCTGGCACCAGCTTCCCTTTGGCACCCAGGACCTGGGCTTTGCTCCAGCTGCTGGCAGGCACCCAGGACCCAGGCTCCCCTCTGGCCCTGACTTCATCTGGAAGGATGTCCAGTCTAATTAGTATGTTACCCTTTTATTATTATAGATACTAAGTGATCATCCCAATAAATCTCATACCCATCTGACAGCATACCTTGTTATTAGAATATTATTGACTATATTCCTATGTTGTACTTTACATCCCCATAACTATTCTATAGGAACCAATTTATAGTTCTTAATCCCTTCACCTTCTTCACCCAATCCTCCAAAAACCCTCCCATCTGGCCACCATCAAAATGTTCTCTAGATCTATGAGTCTGTTTCTATTCTACTTGTTTGTTTATTTATTTTAGATTCAATTTTTTATATGTATTTATTACCATTTTAAATTATTTTCCCCTTCTTTTTCTTAAAAAAGACTCTGATATTTTATGTAATGCTGGTTTGGTGGTGTTGAACTCTAGCTTTTTCTTGTCTGGGAAGATCTTGATCTATTCTTTGATTCTAAATGACAACTTTCCTTGGTAGAGTAATCTTGGTTATAGGTCCTTGCTTTTCATCTCTTTGAATATTTCTTGCCAATCCCTTATGGCCTGCAAAGATTTTGTTGAGAAATCAGCTGACAGTCTATGGGAACTTCCTTGTAGATAACTTTTTTCCCCCTCTGCTTTTAAGATTGTCTCTTTGTCTTTAACCATTTGCATCTTAATAATTATAATGTGTCTTGGTGTGGGCCTCTTTGGGTTCATATTGTTTGGAACTCTTCGAGTTTCCTGAACTTATATGTCTATTTCCTTCACCAGGTTAGGGGAATTTTCTATCATTTTTTAAATAGGTTTTCAATTTCTCTCTTTACTTTCCGACATCCCCAAAATGTGAATGTTAGTACATTTGGAGTTATCCCAGAGGCTCCTTATACTATCCTCATTTTTTAAAATTCTTTTTTCTCTTTGCTGTTCTGATTGAGTGTTTTTTTGCTTCCTTATATTATAAATTGCTGTTTTGCTTCTCAGCTTCATCTACTTTACTGTTTATTTCCTGTAAACGATTCTTTATTTCAGTTAGTGTATCCTTCGCTTATGACTGGTTCATTTTAATGGTTTCCATGTCATTTTTTTTTTTTTTTATGCTTGAAAGTTCTAAGTTCATCTATTCATCCCCCAAGTTTATTGAACATCCTTCTAATCAGTATTTTGAACTCTACATTTAGTAGATTGCTTTTGTCCACTTTGTTTAGTTCTTTTTCTGGAGTTTTGTTCTGTTCTTTCCTTTGGGACAAATTTCTTTGTCTCCTCATTTTTGCTGCCTCCCTGTGTTTGTTTCTATGTATTAAGTAGAGCTGTTAGGCCTCATAAGCTAGATAGAGTGGCCTTATGTAGTAGCTGTCCTGTATGGCACAGTGGCACAGCCTTCCCGATCACCGAGGGGCGTTCCAGGTGGGCCCCCATGTAGGTTGTGTACACCTTCCTGTCATAGTTGAGCATTGATTGTTGCTGACATGTCAACGGGAGGGATTTACCCCCAGGCTTATTGGCTGCAAGAATTGGCCATGATTACCTTGGAGGATCAGCTGTATAGATACCTCCTCCCTCCCGCTCCCCCAGAGCAGGACTTACTTCAGCGAGGCCTTGTACCCACTGAGTCTGCCCCTTTGGGGTGTGTCGGTTGTGAAGATGGGTGAGTGGTGCTTTGAGTTGATCTGAAGCTGTTCACTATGTGTGCTTGCTGACTCTGGGACTTCCCAGAAGAGGCAGGCTAAGGTCATTCACCACTTGCGTTCTGTCTGGGACCACTCAGCATGAGCTGCAAAGCAATCTGAGGTGGCTGCTACTTGTGCTGGACTTAGAGGTGCCTAGGAGAAGAGGCCACGCTGTGAACCAATGCCAGCTGCCACAAGTGCCAGGCCTGAGGCCACTTAGAGAGAGGCACATGGCATGCTGAGACTAGATGCTGCTTGTCTGAGATCTTAGGAAAGTCTGAAGTATGAGCCAAGGCAGGCAATTCATATAGAAAAGCTGCTGGAAACAGCTTCAGTGGGCAGTAAGTTGGGTGCGGTGGAGTCTTAGGATCACCAGGGCGGGGTGAACAGTGTTAGTCAGGTTGATGGAGACTCAGATATGGCACCTGCCTGTCAGGTCTGTGGGGGAAGAGCTCACAAAAGGAACAATGGTCTCTGCCAGCACTTCTGTCTGGGCGGAAGCTGCCCCTCCAGCCCTCACCCTGATGCCAGATGCTTTAGTTCATCCCCATATGTCCTTTTTGCCTTTCGAGTTGCTGCCATAGTGCTGGAGCCAGAGTGAGTCCTAGTAAGTCTGAACGTGGGCCCTTTAAGAGAAATTGCCTGGGACCCCACTGTCTTACTCAGCCACAATCCCTGCTGTTTTTTACAGCCAGAAGTTATGGGAACTTAACCTTGGATGTGTGTGTGTGCTGGGGGGGGGGGGGGGGGGACTTAAACTTAGGCTGTTGTGAGGCTGGGACTCCTCACTTTTCAGGGAGGACCTCCAAAGCCGAGATATCCCTCCTGATTTTTAACTGCCACGCATGGGTGTGGAGCCAGACTGTTCCGAGTTTCTGCCCCTCCCAGCAGTCCCGATGTGGCTTCTTCTTTATGTCCTTAGTTATAGGACTTGTATTCAATTAGATTTCAAATGATTCAGAATGATGGCTGTTCTGTTGTTCAGTTGTAATTTTGATGTGGTGGTGGGTTGACTACCGCATTTACATATGCCATCATCTGGACTGGAAGCCTTCCTTCCCTAGGATTTTTATGTTGGGACCGTCAGTAAAAATAATCTCTACTGTACACACTAGGCTTCTGATGGGCCAATTCCCCAAGAATAAGAGAGAAAATTATTCTTCGAAAGAAGGGATGTTAATCCAAGCAAACAGGAACAAGAGTATACAACTTAAGGTGAGGCATCTAGGCTACCTAACCAGAATCTTTTAAATCTTAAAGCCCTGAAAAGATTAATTCATTCTTTATTCAAATTCTTTTGATTAATAATAGCTATTATATATTCATTTTTCTTTTGTGTATTAGACATTTATTAAATCATCACTCAATTGTGCAACATAGAAATTATTCCTAACTTATAGACAAAATATTTGAGGCTCAGAGAAAATAAGAAACTTCCTCAAGATCATGAAGAACAAAAGTGGCCATGCTGTGATTCAAATTCAAGTGTATCTGCAAAGCCCATCTCTTTCTACTCCAACATATGCCTAATGAATTGACAGCATCCCTCAGGGCAATGCTTAGGCAAAATAGTGTTAACAGCCCCCTCAAAACCTTCCATTTTTCAGTCCCCTCTTTTTTCCCCTCACCTGAGGATATGTTTATTGATTTGATAGAGGAGGAGGGGGATTGGGGAGAGAGAGAGAGAAAGAGAGAGAGAGAGAGAGAGAGAGAGAGAGAGAGAGAGAGAGAGAGAGAGAGAGAGAGAGGAACAATGATGTAAGAAAGAAACATGAATTAGTTGCCTCCTGTATGCACCCCAACTAAGGATTGAATTAGCAACCTAGGTTTGTGCCCTGACTAGGAATCAAATGCCCAAACTTTTCGGTGTAGGGGACAATACTCCAACCAACTGAGCCACCTGGTCAGGGCTCTTTCTTTCCTTTCCCTTCCTTCTTTGCTTACCCCCCTCCTTCCTACTTCCCTTTCCTCTCTCCCTCCCTTCTTCCTGGATGCGGATTCCCTGGAGCTGGTGATGATTTCTCAGCAAGGGTATCATGGCAGCAACCTGAGCTCTAGCTTCTTTATGATTTCAACCAAAACTATGCTAATTCCTGAACCTTTAAGGCCCCTGGTCTCTAACAGATGAACCTAATTAATTATTCACAACAAAGCCCTCCAGGCAGCGGTGTTACATATGTAACAGGGGTCAGCAGGCATATTCGTTTCCTAGTGCTGCCACAGCAAATCACATCAACTGGGTGACTTAAAACAACAGAAATGTGTTCTCCACAGTTGCGGGTGCCAGAAGTCCAGATTCAGGGTCTCAGCGGGGCTGGTTTTTCTGGGCCTCTAGGGGAGGATCCATTCCATGCCTCTGTCTAGCTTCTGCTGTGGTAGCCCTTAGCCTTCTGCGGCCAGTTGCTGCACAAGTCCAATCTCTGCCCCATCTTCACCTGCCTTTTTCTCTGTGTCTGTGTCTCTATTCCACCCCTCCTCTCTCTTGTAAGGACACCAGTCATTGGATGGGGGTCCATCTTACATTCAGAATGATTGTATTTTGAGATATTTTATGTTAATTATATCTGCAAAGATCCTATTTCCAAACAAGATCACATTTACAGGGCATTGTGTGTGGAGCCTTAGGACTTGGACATATCAATTCAACCCACTACAGCAGGGTGCTTGGGGACCCCACAAGTCACACCCTCCTTAGGACACCGCCCCGCCCCACACGGGCAGCGTCCTGTGCCATGTTTGATTCCTCACTAATTTCCCTGGAAAAAATTTATGAGGCGATTTTTACAGAAAAAGAAAAATATTTGCAATGGAGGCCCATGTTAATTCGTTACTTAGTAAAAATACTATAAAAAAATGATAAGCCGAAACCGGTTTGGCTCAGTGGGTAGAGCGTTGGCCTGTGGACTGAGGGGGTCTCAGGTTCGATTCCAGTCAGAGGCATGTGCCTTGGTTGTGGGCACATCCCCAGTGGGGGTTGTGTAGGAGGCAGCTGATCTATGATTCTCTCTCATTGATGCTTCCGACTCTATCCCTCTTCCTTCCTCTCTGTAAAAAATCAATAAAATATATTTTTAAAAAATTTAAAAGAAAAAAATGATAAACCCTAGAAAAAGCTGTGGGTCTACGAAGTCCTAGTCTTCCAAGGACTGAGCTGTATCCAAGGCAGGGGAGTTGCAAAGCAGGGGCAGTGCAGGGAGCGCTCTGCAGGGGGCCTCTGCTCTGCACTGTGCTGTGGCTCTTTCAGGCAAGGCTGGAGCCTGAGCTACCTATCCATCCTGAAGCCCCTTTGCTTACTTTATGGTCTGTTCTTAGTTACCCGACGTTCTTTCGGAAAAGAGATCATCTACAACTATACACAGTAAGAAGGGAAGAAAGTTCCAAGTTTCTCTTCCCTGGGTGCGGCTGAGGGCAGAGGCGCTGCCTTGCCCTGGCCCAGGCCCCAAAGGCACAGCGTCACTGCAGCCTGCCTCCGGGTACTTCTGGACTCTTCCTCAACTTCAAACACCTGTAACTGAACTTTAATCATTACCCATCTGGCAGCAGAAATCACCCCCGCACAACTTCCCAGCCTGACTTCCGCCAAACCAACCGCCCCAGGGCCTTCTCCTCCCCCTCCCGTGGCTCTCCTTCTTATCTACACTGGACACGTGACCTTCCTGGCCAGCCCTTTTACTGATGAAGAAAGCAAGGTTTACACAAGGGACACAACTCACTCCCTGTCTACCCTGGGCGCTGGGCAAGGCCTCTGACTTGGAACCAGCGGCCTTCCCCAGTCCCACGGGCTGTGTGGTCCCTGGTCCACAGCACTGGTTCCCAGGCCTAAGAACTACTTTGGTGCGGGGAGAACATCCTAGGAAACCCCCACTGACCTGCATGGTTGACCCCCAGATTATTGGAGCACTGCCAAGTGAGGAGCCTCACTCTGTGGCCCCAGGGCAGGATTTGTGCGGTCAGTGAGGCGGGTGACGATGCAGCTGGGAAAAAAACCCAGGCTGCTAGCCAGTTGCTGTTTGCCAGGTATCCTGCTAAGCACTTGCCCCACCTTATCAGCCCATTGTCCACACGCAGCGTGTCTCCAAGAAGGTAGTGACTTAGTGCCGGAGAGGCTGAAGTGGGATTCACAGCTAAGTCTGTCGCCAGAGCCAGACTGGCAGTACACAGTGCCACAGGGATGCTGTGGGCGTGTCACAGAGGAGAGGGGAAGCCTGTGCCCACCCTGCTCCCACTGCTTCGTGTGCTCCCAAATAACCCTCTATGCAGGACACACCTGGGGAGGCGCATGGGCACCTGAAGGAGCCAAGGAGCAGGCTTGGCCCTGAGGCTGCTGGGCGTGCTCTCAGAGCACCACCCCAGCTTTGCTTTCTGAGAAACTGGTCCCACTGCTTCATCGTGAGTGGGAGGAGGGCCCACTGGCCATGCCTCAGACTCACTCACAAAAGTCTGGCTCCCCCTCCAGCCGTGGAGATGTGACCTGCTTTCCCACGCCGCTCTTCTGGAAGGAGCTGTGCAGCGGGCGAGGAATTTACCGCATCTTACGCTAGCCCAGTGAGATGGGGAGCACCCTGTCATCTGAGTGACAGCGAGGTACAGAGCTGACTGGCAGCCAGTGCCATTAGAAGGAACATGAAGGAAGGGGACAAGCAGGGCCTTTCCGACCAGAGCCCTGCGTTTGGACCCACACACATCGCCAGAACCTTAATTTCCTCACGTGAACAATGAGCACAGGAATCCTCACTGCACAGTGAGGGACTGCAAGGAATGCATTCGAGAACCAAATCCAAGAACCCGAATGGGAGCCTGGCCTGTCAGCTTCTCAGCAAATGATGGCTGTTAACTAGAGGCCACACCAGAGATGGGCAGACGGGCCTTGGGCTTAAGGCTTTTCCCTCCCATAGTGCTTCTCTCCCATCGCACCCACAGAGAACTGCTGAGTCGTCACGACAACCTCAGCCCAGTGTGGCTCCGGGCACCAGGTAGGCTGTATCAGGGCTTCTGCAGTCCTCTCTGACTCTGTCCCCCAGAGGCGGTGACCCAGGGCCTGAGCACACGGCTCCAGGCTGCCTTCAAGGGCTAGAAATAGGGCAGAATGCTGGGCAGCGTCACCCAAGGAGTGAGCACTTGTGCCTGGACTCGGTCCGTGACCCGATGCTGTCAGGGACAAGAGCTGGTTTGAAAGCTGGTGGAAAACTCCTGATAAAGAGGCACTCAGGGCGTGCACTCCATGCCAGGAGCTTCTCACATAATCTCATTAATGCTCACCTCCGCCCCCGGGGAGTGTACCAGCCTCCTGGAGCCAGATCTGTCTGGACAAGAACCAGGCCTTGGATTCGATCAGAGGTTGTTTTCCTTTGGTTCACTCCTCAAACAGCCAATCACTGAGCCAGGGAGACGGTCCCCATCTGGGTACAGGTGAGTAGCTGTGGCTCCTTCCGCCTCCCTGGTGCTCAGGGGGGTGGAGAGGACTGTAGGCTCCCTGCCTCGTCCGCCCTCAGTTACATCAGCTCCAGGAAGACTGTCTCCCACATAAAGGACACTGCTCCTCCGAATGCCACCTCACTCACTTCACTCGGGCCACGTGTTGGGCTTTTGGACTGTGACCCCGTTGTTCTGTTGGAGCCACCTTCCCTTGTTTACCCCTGGGCTGCAGCCTGGTTCCCCATGGGCAGGCTGGGCTGCCTGGAAGAATCAATTCTCAACAGCCATTGACTCACGTCCCATCCCCTTCGGTCACATTCTGTGCTTCATGTCTCCCAGGGAAGGCGTGCCCACCACGGCCACATTGCTGCCCCCTGGCTGTCCCCTTCTCCCACTGCAGTGTTGGTCGTGCCTGAGGCCACCTGGGGATGCTGGCATCTGAGCCACGATCTGCACCTGAATGATGGATCTTCGTTTATTCTCCAGCGGAGTGACCTTGGGCAAATCACTGTAACGCTGAGACCTGTTCTTCTGGGACGAGGCTGAACTGGGTCTAAGACAGGGCACAGGCATTGGCGAGAACTGACTGCTGCCTGGCCTCAGAGAGCTTCTCTCCAATCCATCAGTCCCAACAACATCACCTGCAAAATGGAAAGCTCTGATCTGCCCTGCAGGACTGCGGCGTGAGGGAAGGGGAACATCCGGCGAGGAGGGTCTGACAGCTGGCAGCTCTCGCTTTTTCTCTTTTTACTTTTCAACAACCTACTTTCTCCGGGGTCAAACTGTCTTTCTTCTCTGCAGCCTAACCCCTTGCCCACCCAACCCCCAGGTCTCCATCTCCCTTCCCTACTCATTTCTGCCTGCCCAGCTGCCTTCGGCCAAGCCTCCCTGGGCCTTTGGGAATGCCCGAGGCAGATGCGCCTCCTTCCGTGCTCATTGGCTCTGGAACTGTGGACTGGTTTGGCCGGAGACAAACCTCAAACACCAGTCAACCCCGCCTTCCTCTGAGCAAGGCTAGCAAAGTTCCTGAGGGGCTGAAGCCTCTGCCAGGTCCTGAGGGGAGCGGCTGGAATGGGGAGGGAGAAGGGTGGGTAAGGCCACTCCTATGGCTGCTGCCTGCCTGGAGGCCGCGCCTGGAACAGGGGGAACTCCTGCCTCACTCCTGGCGGAGGAGTGGGGATGGGACAGAGCTCACACACTTCCGGACAAAATCTTTAGAAAAAGGAAGTGAGATTGGAAGTGTTAATTCTTTCAAGAAACCAGATTACCAGATTTAAAGTAACAAATGCAGTTTTAATTGATCTATAGATAAAAACTACTCGGCAAGGCGAGTAACCGTTTCCGCTCCTTCATGTCGGAGCGGCATCCTGGACCGTGTTCAGGAAGGAGGTTAACTTCATTATTTCACTTCATCCGTGGTATTAGAAAAACAAGGCATGATTTTCGGTTTAGATGACATGCGTGGTTGGCAGCCAAGCCCAGTCCCTACATTCCGTACTTTGTCTTCAGTTCTTCTACTTTGTTGATGTACGCTTTCATGGCATCTTCCTTGGACGTCCCTGTGAGGAATCAACAGTGTTTGTCAGAGGCAGCACGGAAGTCAAGCGGCAGGCTCCGAGCCCGACAGCTCTGGTTTAACGCTCCCAGGCTGTTTCACCTGCAAAGGGGAGTGGAGGGGGGGGGCACACCTCGGAGACCTGGCCGGGATCTGACGAAGAACTGAGAAGCCTGGCCCACAGAGGATGCTCAGTGCTCCATAAAGCACTGACCAATGTGTGTGGCTGCCCTGAGGCTGCCAGTGGCCTGCCGGCCTTGTGAGTCCCCCACCGCCATGAGTGAGGGGTTAGTCTGAGCCTTGGGGAAAGTTGGGGCCCTCTAGACGGCCAGGAGAGCCGCACTTGGGGAGCCACAGTGGCCTTATGGGTCCTGCTGACTTCCCGGTTTGCTCTGCCAAGTATTTCTCTTTTGGGCTCTTAACTGTCAGAGCTGTTAAGCTGGTGGTGACACAGCAGAGCCAGGCACCCTTTTCTCCCCAGAGAGAAGCTACGAGAAACATTTTGAGGACTCTGAGCAAAAGCAGCTGGCTCTTGGAGGGGGATGAGGCCAGTTTTTGCCTTCCTGCTGCTGTGTAAGAGGCACCGACTACATATTCCTCAGACGGTAGCACCTCCTTTCCCGGATCCACAGTGGAGGAGAGACACCTGCCGGAAAGCGGAGCGTGTCTGCAGCCCCTGAGTGTGTGGGGCCTGTGGATGGCATGGAAATGCCCAGTGAAAACGGACAGTCGGACAGGCATTCCTGTTCCAGTTACTTCAAATCCTAGGAGAGTTTTTATTGTATTCGGATCCTTTTTGAGTTCAAGTGTTTCTCATTTGCAGGAAGACAGAGGGCTTATTCAGAAGCTAGCTGCGAGAACAAAAAAGCTGGCAGGCCCTTCAGGGCCAACTTTTAGGTCTTGCTAGTGCAGGTGGCACGTGATTGAGTCGGAGCTGGGACACTTGGCTGCTGTTGCTTAGCACAGAATAGCTCCATTCACTGAGCCTACGAGTGCCAGAGGCTTGCCATGCATTAGCTCATTCCTCCCTTTTCTTTGCCTTTCTGGCTGGAAGGGAACTGGGGGGGAGAGGGAGGGCTGTTTGGGCTATGAGGTCACTGCCTGGCCTTGTGGGGGAGAGGAGTTGTGGGCAGCAAAGCTCCCCTAATTCTGAGAATATATAAAGCCCTCGCCAGCTACACTGCCTTCTAATCGGTTTCTCAGTGGCCCTCCTCTCGATAACACCTCTACTGGGAGATGGTGCTTTTGGAAAAGGCATTGCTGGTGTTAAGAGAGAAAGTAGGTGGCCCAGTTTTTTTCCATTCGGACACAGGTCAAGCTGTTTCCAACCCGTGCCTCACCCTGTTTTCCCTCCTCACCCCTCGCATGCCACAATCAGGAGTGTTTCATCACCGGGCTTCACACACGAGGGAGACTGAGGAGAACAATTACCTTTCAGCGCATTCCAGGCATCCCACTTGGCCTTGCCTTTGAGGTCCAGCATCCCAGGCCGTTCTTCAAAAGAAAAGGAAAGACATTAGGGCTGCTTCCAGGTCCAGGGGAAAACCTGACCAGCTTTCTTGTCATGAAAGAATCTTTATTACATCAATCCCTTCTACACTGTCATGAAGGTAAGCAGGCCCAGAACAGTGTACAGAGATATAGACTTAAAATCCAGGGAAAGTAAAAGGGCAACTGTTCCTATTACTAGAGGGTCTTGTCTTCTAAGTTAACCAACTCCCAAACGTCTTTTAAAAACTTTAAAAAATACTGCAAAGTTTCCTTCCCACCCCATTTCTGTCTTATGGATTACTGTTTAGTTTTCTGAGTGTCCTTTTCTGTGGACTGTATATCCACACCCTTGCCCCATTTTCCCACCAAATTGTTAGTCTATTTCTTATTGATTTGTGGGATATTTTTCCTGAGAGCAGCGTTTCTTTAAGTTACACCATGGTTTTATGCTAACAGACTGGTTATCAGTTGCACTTGGGAAACACACTCACGAGTTCCCTGCTGACCTATCCCCTGCCACGCCGAGAACAGAGCCAAGGGGGGCAGTCACAGCGCCCACAGCCCACAGCTGCACCCTGTGCCAGAGGAACATCGCGCCTTCCCAAGTGCCTGCCGGGAAGCACCCCCAGGGGGACCCGGAAGAAACTGCACCTGTACTCATCAACCAAATTCTAGAGCAGCACGCCCCCACAGCACTTCTGTGGTGATGGAAACCCTGCACATCTGCAGTGTCCCATGCATCACTGGAGCTCCTGGAATGGTGGCTTGTGCGAATGAAGACTGAACTGTTGATTTTCCTTAATGTGAGCTATCTTCAGCTTAAAGGTAGACAGCCACGTGTGGCTAGTGGCTACTGTACTGGATTGTGAAACCCGAGAGGGTGCTGATCACTCCCTGATTGGGAGGTTATAGGTTCCCAGCCTACCTACCCTCACGTGACACTAAATCTGCACCAAGATCTTTCAACAGGGCAGGCCCAGTCTCTGTGAAAACACTGCTTGGCAGAAGAGCATCTTGGCAGCTCTAGCCACCCCCCTTCATCTCTCCACTCCTTTCCCAGGCCGATACAGGGTATGAACCCAGCATAAAACTCACCTCCATCACAAGACCTTTCTCAGCTCAGGTCAGGCCTCCCCGGGAACCCAAGTTTAGTTTGGCATTGCACCAGATCTCTACCTATGGGCACTTCTGCACCAGCCCGTCTGCTCCACCTCCAACTCAACTGCAGTGGAATTGGGGGCCACACTCACCCTCCTCACCAGGGAGGGGAGAGGGTAACCTCCTTTTTGGTGCCATGGCCGCCAACTCTGAGTTGGACTGAATCATGCCATTGCCTAACCCATTCCTCTGCCTCATGCATTACTGGTTAGTTTTCTGAGTGTCCTTTTGAACTGTATGTTCATAGCCTTGCCCCATTTTCCCACCAAATTGTTAGTCTATTTCTTATTGGTTTGTGGGAGATTTTTCCTGAGAGCAAAAATATACGTCTGAGTATCAGGGACTTTGGGGGCAGAATAAAACCTGGTGAAGGCAGGAAAGGCAGTACGATGGAATATGTTAATTCAAACTATGGCCTCAAAATCTGCACACCAAGATCTTTCAACAGGGAATGGCCACTAGGAAATGTTTCAGCAAAAGTGCTCTGACCTGTCCCAGGAAGCCAGCTGCTCCTCTGCTCCTGATTTAGGCTTGGTCCACTGCCAGTGCTCTGAGACTTTGATCTTGCCCGTTTAGGGTGGAAACAAAGTGCTTCAACAAAGCCACCCGAGAGCAAAGTTGAGCA
This sequence comes from Pipistrellus nathusii, assembly GCA_963693515.1. Taxonomy (NCBI): domain Eukaryota; kingdom Metazoa; phylum Chordata; class Mammalia; order Chiroptera; family Vespertilionidae; genus Pipistrellus; species Pipistrellus nathusii. The sequence goes on along the minus strand of OY882865.1, from coordinate 76,679,763 downwards.
AATCTCGTCCAAGCTGGGGGCCTTCACCACCTCCCAAGTAGATGGGAAGTGCTCTTGACATTCAGTAAAGTCTAGGATTTGAATTCTGCTGCCTGAGCTACCAAGAACCAATAACAGTGCTAGGTCTGCAAACCCAGTAGGAACGTGATCTCCAGGAACCTTTCCCAGCTTACACTCCAGGAACATCATGAAAAATTACCATCCCGCCCAAAGAGTTCAGAACTCTTTGGGAAGTTTTGGGCAGGGTTTCCACAGATTAAGAGTTCCAGCACCAAGCAAGGCTGCTGAGTCTGCTTTGGAGAACAGGGCGGCCCAGCTTCACCTCGGCATACCTGTATTCACGTCTCCCACAGTGGCCTGTTTGTAGCGGCTGTAGATGAACAGCATCTCGTCGTCCGCGGGCTTGGTCTTGAGGTGCTTGACGTCCTCAGCAGCTTTGTCAAACTCAGCCTAAAGGCGAGGGAGGGGAGAGGCCTGAGTGCAGCTCTAAGGGGGCAAAGGCAGCTCGCACTCCTGCAAGGCAGGTGAGGAAAGTGCCTCCCCTCCTCCCCACCACCGGACAGCTAGAAAGACCCAGCAAAGCACGGAGGTGGCTCACCGGTTCCCTTATGTGAAATTAAGAAAGCTCTGCACACACCGCGGGAAGGAGCCGGCGGAGGCTGCCTGCAGTGGGAGTTACTCCGCAGGAAAGCCCTGAGCTGCGGACAGGGGTGGCCCAGGTGCTTAAAACAGCTGAAAAGCGGCCAGGGCCTGAGTACGGCAGGGACAGGGCCTGAGTCAGTTGGCCCCCTTCCCCTGAGTTTGGGGCGTCCCAGCGCAACCTCTGTCCCAGTGCCCGATTGGAGAGAGAGAGAGAGAGAGAGAGAGAGAGAGAGAGAGAGAGAGAGAGAGAGAGAGAGGAAAGGAGCCAAAGGTCGCCCGACACAGCTCGGGCTCGGAAAAGCGGCCACATTCAAGGGAGGGAAAGGCCTCGGGGGTCACCTCTCCCTGCGGGCGCACCCTCCCCCGGCCGCACGCGGGACACTCGGCCCCTTCTCTGACCTCCAGGCGCTCAGCCACCGCCTCCTGGCTTCCCTGCTCCTCCCTTACTCATGGCCTGTCCTTCGGGATGGGGGACTCGGCCCTCTTGCTCCTTCCATCCACGCAACCCTATACCTCTCGTCTTTCTACCTCGGACCCTCGGTCCCCCTCCTCCTCCTCCAGTCCCCCTCCCCCCGATCTCTATCGCCGCTTCACCGCGAAGTCCACTCTGTGGGCAACTTCCCAGCAGTTGCAGGGCGGATGGCGGTGCAGGGAGCCCCAAGCTGGAGAGTTCCGCTCTCCAGCCTCTGTCCAGAGGGCCAGGGCTGGGCATAGGTCCAGGAGGAAGATCGGGGTCGGGAGAGAAAGACCTCCCAGGGTTCTGCCTGCGGGTGTCCCCACGCGGCTTCCCGCCCCGCGGCACGTTCGCGGCCAGGCAGGTGCGGTACCTGAGACATGCCGGCGGGGTAGGTGCAGGGTTGCGGGAGCGTCGGCGGCAGCGAGGAGCGGGGACTAGTAGCGCAGCGCCGTCTGGCAGCGCCTTTAGAGGTGCAGCCGCAGGCCTCCCCCGCGGGGCTCGGGCGAGCGCCCGGCAGCCAATCAGAAGCCAGCACTGCGCGGGGGCGTGGCCATCCTCTGGGCGGCGCCCGCCGGCCGCCTCACCCCAGCCCACGTGGTCGGCTGGCGCACGCGCACGCGCGGACAGGAGGCGAAGGGAACTCCGGGAGCAGGTGGGACCGCGGAAGTAGGGCGCACATAACGTAATGGAGAGGGTGCTGTGGTCCGACCCCGGTTCAGCCCCAGCCTGCGGGGGGCAGTGACCCACGGGGCAGAGGAGAGGGGTGGAGGCTGAAGAGCGGAGACCGTTACATCTGTTTCTTTAAATCCCGCGGCCTGTGGGCGCAAACCGGCCGGAAGTTGCTCTGGATGAGGAACCGCCCAGGCGTGGGGAGGGCGAGGGGGCTCCTGCATCCCAGGAACCTGGAGGCGATGCCTGGAGGAGCACTGCGCGCCGATGTGTAGCTGAACCGGCCTTGTCCTCTGAGCATTTGGCACTCCTTCCGTGGCCTTAGTTTGCAGCCCTGTGATGCACATTTTGGTTTTTGGTGCATTTCTCAAGGCACGGGCAGTGTCTCATCTTTAACAAACTTGGCCCTGGCCCAATGTCCAACAAATCTCTCTTAAGCGGATGACACTTGCATTCATTAACAAATATTTACTCAATTCTTGTCAGGTAACTTGCACCTTCCCGGCCCTCAGGATACTGCAGTGAAAAAAAAAAAGCCCACATAATTTTTTTGCATCCTTAGAACTTATATTAGGGATAATAGCTATTAATAAGTTAAATAGAAAGTTTGTTTGAGGATAGGGAGTTGGAAGTTTACAGTTTTACATGGGATGGGCGGGTGGAGGGTTAAGGGAAGGTCACGTTTGAGAAAGACCCTCACGGAGAGGGGGTAGCATTCCTGGCAGAAAATCAGTGTAAAGGTGGGAGCAGGGAGGGGAGGAGTGGGAAGAGGTGAGGCTGGAGAGTTAAGGAGGTGGCAGGCTAGTTAGATGGTGCAGAGCTTGATCTTTATAGGGACTTTGGCTTTTATTCGGAGATGGGAAGCCAGAGGCTGTGGAGCAGAGGATGATGAGGCGGGAGGAGGGGGGGTGGGCAGGCCCCTGCAAGGTTGTTAAGAGGCTGATGTTCTCCATGGGCACAAAGGAGCAGCACAGGTGGGTGGCAGAGTTTGAGGGTGATGCCCGAGAGATGAAAGGGAGATTGTCCTGGTGTTTACAAAGGAGTTGGTGAAGGGAGATTATTAAAAAGAGATCATCCCTTTCCGATTCCTAATATGTGACAAGAGGACTGGACTACAAATCTTCCCCCATTTACAATTGTATGTGTTTAGAAATAAAAGCCAGATGGAAGCTTTCAGAAGTAACGTACTGTAGGTGAGGCTTTATGAAATGGGAAGAAGTAGAGGTAGTAAGGAACAAATCTAGAGCCTGTAGTCTGGATAATTTTGAGAAAACAAAGTCAAGCAAATGAACAAAAGCCTTGGAGTTACATGTGAAGAAATGACATTTGAGTTGTAAGAAATGGGGTTTCTTCCAAAGTGACAGTTCAGAGCTGTTTTTCCCCTTGAGGCCCAGGTAACATCTGGAAGCATCTTGGCTGCACCATTTGGTGCTTACAGCGTCCTTGATGGAAATTCAGGTTGCTGTCTGTGTGGGTCAGATTTGCAGTCAACGGTATCTGCTAGTCAGTAGGTTTTAACAGGTTATTGTGTTGGCATACCGTATTTGAAAAGATGAGATACCTCTCATAATGTAATTTTTAAAAAAGTACCTCAGATTGGTTGAAGTTAAACATTGTAGGAAGCCAGATTCGTGTTTTATTTTGTCAGTCTCCAGTTTAAGTGGTTGCTTGATTTGTTGGTTGCTTGTTTGGAATCTACTTCACTTTCCTAAAAACAAAACATTTCCCACAAGATAGTTTGTGCCTACATGAGTCTACAACAGGTGCTTAAAGCAACTCAAGTATGGAACTAGTAAGGATTGTGGGATGGCATTCAGCTTTTAACAAAGAAATAGTAACAAACCAGCATCTGGGATTTTATTTAAAAAAATAAATTTTAAAGTATATTCGGGACCAATAAATTATATGAAGTTTTAAAAAATATATTTTCACTGATTTCAGAGAGAAAGGAAGAGGGAGAAAGAAATAGAAACATCAATGATGAGAATCATTGATTGGCTGCCTCCTGCACATCCCCTACTGGGAATAGAACCCTCAGCCAGGGGATGTGCCCTTGACTGGAATTGAACCCATAATCCTTCAGACCACAGGCTGAGGCTCTGCCCACTGAGCCAAATCAGCTAGGGTTGAATTTTTAATTCTGTATTTCATCAGTGTTGGAAAGGAAATTGCTTTTCATATCTGGAGAAAGTGTAAGCTCCTCAGGTCTGTTTGTAACCATGTCAGCCGTTGTCACACTTTGTAATTATTTAATTTAATTTTAATTTATTCTTCTCTCTGAGCCCCCTCTATATAAGCTAGGGAGGATGGGGATCACTATATCGAAATATCGGTCAATGTCTGTCTCCAAGTACCTGGAACTTCTTAGGCACTCGACTAATGGTAACTGAATGAACCAAGTGCTTTTCTGACTATGAAATGTATTCCTTCTGATGAGCCATGAACTGGAAACCAGCTAAGTTTATTAGAACTGAATGTGAAACTGTGGGCTAGAGTAAAGCAGATGAACTCTGGTGTAATCTCTATGATTTCCCAGCCGTGGAAACAACACCTGGAGTGTTAAGGGAAGTGAGCCAGGCTGCCTAACCAGCCCCTCCCGGTGAGTAGGCAGGCTGCTGTTATAACAGCTTGCCCTCACTTTCTTGGGTCCCTGTTTTGCTGATTCTCAGGGTAGTCAGTCAAGCAAGATGCATTAGCAGCAGTGAAAGCAGTTCTTGCCCAGGGGTATGAATAGTAGTTTAATATTAGATTTCTCCTTATAAAAGAAATCTCACTTTCTAAAAGTAGCCTATCATTAAAAAATGGACTACTGTTACAGCTGAGCTTTACTAGAAGGCACGGGTTAGAGTATTAACACGTGGTGAATTCTATTCACTTGGTATTTATTTTCCTGGTGCTTGGAATGCGGCTCCTCAGGCCTGGCTCCAGGAAAGCTGGGAGGGGACTCCTGTGCTTTAGAGGGAGGGAGGCAGCTGGGAAGTGGTTCTGGGAAAGGACCAGGGAGCGGTGGGCAGAGTTGGGGGTCTTTGATGAGAATGGGGGTACTGCCTTGTCCTGATCTCAGGGAGAAGGCGCTCAGTCTTCCACCATGAAGTGTAATATTGGCTGGAGGGTTTTTCGTACATGTCCTTTATCAATAGAAGAAGCTTCCCTCTATTGCTATTCCAAGAGTTCTTATCATGAATGGATATTGAAATTTATCGTGTTGTGGAGTCGAACCCTGGGTTCAAAATAAGACCACCGGAGGCTGGTAATTTATTAAAAAAAAAGCAAACAAGAATTTATTGGCCAGGGCAGCCGCAAGAATACCACACACAGGCAGACCCGCTTTAGGGGCAGGTAGTTATTTTTAAAGGTTCTGAGAAGGAAAACCCCCATTCTGCAACAAACTGTTGTTTGGAATTTTCTGCTGTTCTTCCTAGATAAAATGTTGCTTTCTAGTTTGCTTTAGCCCTTTTGAAGAATGATGAAGATAAACTTAGCTGTCTGACCTTGCAGGCAAGAGACCAGATATGCCCACAATCTCAATACCATGCCAGGTGTACTTTTTTTTTTAATTGGATAGAACAGCATTGTTTTCGAGGCCAGCATCGAGATAACCACTAAGTGTACATAGGGCTGGCTCTTTAATGAAAAAGAAAGTTCTGCCTATAACCTTGCCCAGAGCTTGAACTCATCTCCCTAAGCCCATTGCGCGATGAACAAAGCAAGTAAGTGAAGGTTGAAGTCAGAATAGTAGGGTTAAAATTCAAACAGTAGTTTTTACCCAAGTATGATTGCTACCATATTTCAATCAGATGCTTTTTTTTTCTTTTTTTGCATTGATTGATATGATTACATGATTTTTCTTTAGCCTATTAAAATGGTAGATTATATGGATTTCTTCTCAAATATTGAACTAGCCCCTACTTCCCTGGAAGAAACCTCACTTGGTCATGGTGTATAATCCTTTGTATAGATTGCAGAATTATATTTGCTAATATTTTAAGGGTGCTTATGTTTGTATTCGTAAGGAATATCTGTAATTATTTTTAAATAATGTCTTTAGTTTGCTGTGGAACTACTGGCTTCATACAATGAAATAGGACTTTTTCTCCTTTTCAGTTTTCTGAAATCAGTTGCTTAGAACGGATGTTAAGTCTTTAAATGTTTTGTAGAATTACCCAATGAAATTTTCTGAACCTGGAAAATTTTCTCCTGAGCATTTTAAAATTATAGGTCATTAAAAATTTTTATCTCATATCGGTAATGGTGGTAGTTGTGTTTTTCAAGAAATTGGTCCATTTAATCAAAGTTGTGAAATTTACATACCTGGATTTGTTCATAGCATTCCTTGATGTGTGCAGATATTCTCTGCTTTATTTCTGATATTGGTGTTTTCTCTCTCTCTCTCTCTCTCTCTCTCTCTCTCTCTCTCTCTCTCTCTTTTTGCCACGCTTGTACAAGAGTGTCAATTTTTAAAAATCTCTCCAAAGATCCAGCTCTTTTTAAAAATTGATTTTTTCTGTTGTCTTTCTGTTTTTTAATTTTATTGATTTTTTTTATTATTAATTTTTCCTTTTGCTTGCTTTGGGTTTGTTTTGCTCTTCTTTTTCTAGATTCTTGAAGTGAGAGGTTAGATTATTGATTTGAGACTTTAAATTTTAATATTTACATTTAGCACTATACATTCCCTCTTAGTTCTCCTTTGTGTCCCCCCAATTTTATGTTGTATTTTCATTTTCATCCAGTTCAGTGTATTTTAAATTTCCTTTGAGACTTCCTCTTTGGTCTAGTTTCCAAGTGGTTAGAGATTTACCCCATGTCTTTCTGGTTTTTATTTCTATTTTTATTCCAATGAGATCAGAGAATACACTCGGTATGATTTCACTTCTTTAAATTTATGTGTTTTTCTGTGTCTAGGATATGGTCTTATTGGCATATATTTTGTGGGCACTTTAAAAGAATGTACATTCTGCTGCCATTAGTGGAATGTTCTGTAAAGTCTATTACAGTCTGTTGATTGGTGATTGTGTTCTATATCCCTGCTGCTTTTCTCTCTAATTATTCTACCATTTGCTCAGAAAAGGGTGTTGAAATCTCTAACCACAATTGTGGATTTGTCTATTTCCTCTTTCAGATCTATCAGGTTTTTTCTTCACATATTTAATGGCATTGTTTCTATACACATTAGGATTGCTGTATCTTGCAGGTGGATTGACCCTGTTGGTTCAGGGTTTCCTTTCTTTTAGGATAGGTGGGCTGCTAACAAATTCTCTTAGTTTTTCTTCATCTGAGAATGCCTTGATTTTCTCTTTATTTCTGAGAAATATTTTCACTGTGTATAGTATATGGGTTGTGGTTCTTTCTTTTTTATTGATTTTAGAGAGAGAGGAAAGAAGATGGAGAGAGAGAACTAGAAACATGGATGAGGAAAAAACATCAACTGGTTGTCTCCTCCTGGGAATGGAACCCCGGAAATCTGAGCATGTGCCCTGATTCCAAGAGGAATCCAGCCAGTGGCCTCTTGGTACTCGGAAGGACGCTCAGTCAGTTGAGCCACAGCAGCCCGGTGGTTGGTGGCTCTTTTCTTTCAGCACTTGAAAAATGTACCATCTCCTTTGGCCTCCATGATTTATGATGAAAAACCCACTGCCGTTTGCATTTCAGGATGTTTTCTTTTAGGGCTCAAATTGGATTATGATGTGTTTTAGGATGGATTTCTTTAGGTTTGTTCTGTTTGGGGTTCACTTCACTCTTGATTCTGTAGAATTCTATCTTTTATAAACTTTGGAAAGCTGCTAGCCATTACTTTTTTAACCCTGATCATTATAGTCCCACAGGCTCTAAGACTCTGCTCATATATTTTTTTAAATGTTAATCCTTATCTGAGGATATTTTTCCCATTGATTTTTTTAGGTAGAATGGAAGGTGGGGGGGGGGGGGGGGAGAGAGAGAGAGAGAGAGAGAGAGAGAGAGAGAGAGAGAGAGAGAGAGAGAAGCACAGATGTAAGAGAGACATCAATTAGTTGCCTCCCAAACGTGCCTTCAAATTGGTGACCTTTTGGGGGCGGACACTAACCATTCAGAACACCGGCCAGGCCTTTTTTGTGTGTCTATTTTTATGTTGTCAGGTCGGGTAATTTCTGTTGTTTTATCTTCCAGTCCACTGATTCTTCCCTGCGTTCCCTCCATCACTGAGTTTTTGAACTGAGATCTGTGTTTTTCAGTTCTAAAATTTCCACTTGGTTCTTCTTCATAACTCCCATTTTTTTTATGAGACTTTGTAATTTTTGTTGGTTTCAAGCACATTCACAGTTGCTCATTGAAGCACATGATGTCTGAGTAAAACCTTTGTCAGTTATTCTGACATTTCTATTGTGTCGGTGTTGGCATCACTTGATTGCCTTTTTTTTATTCCAGTTGAGATCTTCCTGGTTCTTGATACGCTAAGTGATTTTCAGTTGAAACCTAGACATTTTGGGTGTGGTATAGTGAGCCTCTGCATCTTATCTGAATCTTCTGTTTTAGTGACTTTTTCTGACACCTCCCTGGCAGAAGACTTGCTACTGCTGGTGGGGATAGAAGTTCAGGTCCTCGATTTGGTCCTGTTGACACCTGAGGTGGGATGGGGTTTTCACTTCCCACTAGGCCTCCTCAGGATAAATTTCTGTTTGGGAGGGGTAAGAGTGCTCCCCGCGTGTCTTCCCCAGGCATTGAGGTAGAGGTGGGCGTGTCCTCATTATGGATAGGTGGTTGTGAAAGTTCTGACTCACTGCCACTCCTCTGATACTACTTGTTAATGATTTTCGTTAAATTAACATGTTAAGTGGAGCACCGGGTGCAGGACGCAGAGCTCAGCCAGAGATTGCTAGCGAAATTGAAATAAAGTTTTTTTTCACAGGTCCTGGAGGAGATACCTGGCTCTCCTCGTGGGGCCGCATGGGGAGGTCAAGGCAGGGTGCACGCAGACAGGGGCCAGGACCTGGGGCACTTGCCTTTATTAGGGTCTGTGGCCGAGTGCTTTGGGGTCCGCAGTCTAGGGCCTGCTGGTCATTCAACCCAAAAGTTCCAGGTTCTGGGAAGCCTAGGGGCTGCACAAGGGAAGGCCTGGACAGGAGACGGTTGCTCACAAGGACTGTTGGGGGAATCATGGTCTCTGTGGGCTGCTGTCTAGGGTATGTACTTGCATGAGGGGGCAAGTGTCAGTTTAAGGTCCCTGCAGGCCAAGCACAATGGGATGTCCAGTAGCAGTACAATGGGTGACCTAGCTGCACTCCTGGCACCAGTGTGGAAGGGGAGGGGCCTTACCTTATGCTCAGTGGAGCTGGAAGGCGGAGCTCCCCAGGTGGTCTCCACTGACCCTGGGTTTCAAGAGTCAGCTCCCTGCTCTGCCTTCTCTCACACCGCCCTGAGGGTGGGTGAGGTGGGGGTCTCTTCTTCAAAGCCAGTGAAGGAATCTGCTCCAGCTCACCTTTGCTATGTGGGTGGGCGGCAGTCTCTCCTGTAATTTCTCCCTGGAGTAGAGTGCTTATTGTCTGAAAGCTTTATGTCTTGTTCAGCTGCCCCTTCCCTGTCTCTGTGGCTGGGAAGGGCAGGCTTTTGTTGTTTTTCACCCGCTGATGTTCACACTGACCTCTTCCAGGGTCACCATTGTGTCTTTCCTTGGGTCTGGAGGTCCCTAGCCAGTCTGCCCCCTTCTCTCCACCTTTCTGATCTTACGTCTGTTTTATATGTCGTGTCCGGGATTTTTAGTTGCACTTAGCAGGAAGTATGGGGAAAAGTACGTCTCCATCTTCTCAGAAGCAGAAGTGTAGGGCAGTGCTGTTTGAAATTTTATTATTATTTTCTCTGAATTACATTGTATCCTGATTTGTAACTGAAAGTTGTGGCTATAAAAGTTGAATAAAGACTCATTGTTCCCATTCTCTTCAGGAGAGTGTTAGTTCCGTTGTGGCTATTTGAAAGCTGTTTCATGTGGCTGAAGCTTATTCCCTACCAAATTTAATAGCAGGATTTTCTCTTCTTAGGAAGCTAAGAGCTCAGATACTTAATTGGTTTGGCTATTAAAGATGAGTTCCAGTAGGGCTTAATCAAACTTTGGTTAGTGCTTAGTAAAATGTACATTTTTAAAATATTGCCTCTAGAAACAGTGTATTTTAAAATATATTTTTATTGACTTCTGAGAGAAAAGGAGAGGGGGAGAGAGAGAGAAACATCAATGATGAGAGAGAATCATTGATTGGCTGCTTCCTACACGCCCCACACTGGGGATTGAGCCTGTCCTGACTGGGAATTGAATTGTGACCTCTGGCTCATAGGTCAATGCCTAACCATTGAAACACACTGATCAGGCTAGAAATAGTTTATTTTAAAAATCATCCTTTCTGGGATAATACCTAAAGTAAGTTTCGAATTTATCTTTCTTAACAGTGTTTTCTGATTATATGTAAAAGCACTGGGAGTGTTGCAAGGGAAACTGGTTCTCTATTAGAGCCAGATACATTATCTGTAATATGATAGGAAGCTCTTGATGGAAATAACAAGTCTTGGCTCTGCTACTGAATCAGCAACATTATTCTTTTTTTTTTTTTTTTTTAATATTTTTAAATTTTTTTTCACAGAGAGGAAGGGAGAGGGATACTTAGAAACATCGATGAGAAAGATACATCGACCAGCTGCCTCCCGCACCCCCCCCATCGGGGATGTACCCGCAACCAACGTACTTGCCCCTGACTGGAATCGAACCTGGGACCTTTCAGTCCACAGACCGACGCTCTATCCACTGAGCCAAACCGGTTTCGGCAGCAGCATTATTCTTAACTCACACGTCCTCGATGTCCTATTGTACAATCATTAATGCAATTTATTAAAGCTATTATACAATCATTAATGCAATTTATTAAAGCAGAAACCTTGAGGCAAACTCATGACAAAAACAGGGTTCAGACCTTTCTCTGTCCTTACAATAAGGTTACAGAGTTGAGTCTATGGCCTGTCTTCATTGACTCCAATATAATTTGTCAGAATTTATCTGTGGTTTCTTTTAACATGGATTGGTGTAATAAGAGACATTTGCCTAGTAGTGAGGCTTCACTGTAATTGTACTCTATCTTTTAACAATTAGATTACTTTTTAAGAAGCTTTAGTTTAAAAAAAAAAAAAAAAGAAGAAGCTTTAGTTTAAATAAAGACACATAATAGGAATGTCCCTGTGCCCTCCCTTCCCTCTGTAAGAACACCTCTCACTTCTACATATGACCTTCCAACTTGGCATTTCTATTATTTTCCTGGGGTTGCTGTAATGAAGTATCATGTACTGAGTGGCGTAAAACAAGAGAAACTTAAAGTTCCAAAAGCTCCAAGTCTCAAACCAAGGCGTCAGCAGAGTTGGTTCCCAGCCTGTCTCCTAGCTTCTGGGGCCCGGGGCATTCTTGGCTTGTAGACACATCACATCCATCTTCACGTGGCCATCTTCTAGGACACCAGTCATAGTGGGTCCCTCGTAGGACTTCACCTTAACTGATTACACCTTCAACAACAACCGTATTTCTAAATGAGGCCCCATTCTGAGGTACTGGGTGGGGACAGCTAAACTGACTTTGCTGATAGTAACTGATTCAACTATCTTTTTGTGTGTGTGTGTGGATGGAGGGAATGGGACACAATTCAACCCATATCAGCATTCTTCTAAACACTGGAAGCAGATTGGTGTTAAATACAGTCCTTGCCCTAGGTAGTTTAGCTCAATAGATAGAGCGTTGGCCTCCAAGTTTGATTCTGGTCAAGAGCATATGTCTGGGTTACAGGCTTAATCCCTAGGAGGCAGCCTATCAGTGAATCTCCCTCATCATGGATGTTTCTATCTCTCCCTTTCCCTTCTCTGAAATCAATAAAAATATATTTTAAAACAAACCAACATAAAACCATAGTCCTTACCCTCATGCATTACTGTCTCCTGGTGGGGGCAACAGAGAGCAAGAGAATAACAGGAAGTGACATTTCCATTGAGAACAGGAGGATCCACCGTCAGAAAAATCGAGGTTTCAAGCATTGAACTGAAAAAGACCAATGTCACTGTTGGGTGGTGATTTGGGGGAGACGGAGTCTGGGTTCAAATCACAGGTATTTGCTGGTCGTGATAAAAGATTGCACTTTAGTTCAGGGGCTGTGGGGGCCTGTGGAGAATCTAAGGAGGGGAGAGATACTTGGATTTATATTTTCAGAAGATCACTCTTGATGCTGTATACCACATTGATAAAGGGGCTGGACAGTAATGGGAAGACCAATTAATTGGGAACCTTTTACATTATTCAAGAAAGAGACAGAGACTAGGGTGGCAGTAGTAAAGATGGGGAGAAATGGAAAATTCAAGATACATTTGGCGGAAAGAGCTGATAAGATTTCTGATGGATTAGCTAGAGAGTAAGAGAAAGATATTTAAATATCTTCAAAAATGTTTTTGCTAATTGATTAACTCAGTGGATGGTTGTATAATTACCAAGACTGGGAAATCTGCTTTGTAGTTGAGGTCAGATTTAAACTGCCAAGTTCAGTTTGGGATATGTTAAATGCCTTGTGGTAGTTAGTGAAACAAATTGCCTAATGTATGAGTTTGAACTGAAAGTTGAGAATTTATTTTATTTGTTTGTTTGTTGTTTATTCCTTACCTGAGGATCTTTTTCCATTTATTTTTCAGAGAGAGTGGAAGAAAGAGAGAAAGACAGAGAGAAATGTCGATGTGAGAGAAACACATTGACTGGTTGCCTCCTGCATGTGCCCCTATTAGGGCCCGGGCTGAGGTGGAGCCTGAAACTGAGGTACGTGCCCTTGACTGGCATTGAACCTGGGACCCTTCAGTCCACAAGCCAAGGCTCTATCCACTGAGCCAAACTGGCGAGGGCTGGGAATGCATTTTAGAGAGTGGGTATCATACATATGGCTATGAGAGACAGGGGTGTGGAGGTGGAGGTGTGCCTCTCCAGGGAGAGTGTAAGGAGAGAAGCCAGATGTAGTACTGACCTGGGGGAGCACTAATGTTTCAGCATCTAGAAACTTGGGTTCCTCTTGTTTGGGACTCTGCACTCCCTGGATTTGTAAATTTATTTATTTCACCAGGAAGGGGAAGTTTTCTGTCATTATTTCTTCAAATATGTTTTTAATATCTTGCTCTCTCTCCTTCTCTTATCTCCTTCTGGCACCTCCATAATGCGAATGTTGGTATGCTTGAAGTTGTCCCAGAGGCTTCTTACATTGTCTATGTATTTTTGGATTTTTGTTTGTTTGTTTTGCTCTTCTAATTGGGTGTTTTGCTTCCTCATGTTCCAGATCGTTGATTTGATTCTTGGATTCCTCTACTGTACTGTTGAATCCCTGTAAAATGTTCTGTATTTCAGTTAGTGTATGCTTAATTTTTGACTGGTCCTTTTTCACATCTTTGACTTTTTCACTAAGATAACATGAAAGTCTCATGAAGGTCCTTAAGTAATCTTATAACCATGGTTTTGAACTCTGTATCCAGTAGTTTGCTTGCTTCCATTTCTTTCATTTGTGACATATCTCTTTGTCTCCCCATTTTGGCTGCTTCCTTGTGTTTGTTTCTACGTATTAGGACTGTGGTCAGCAACCAGTGGTGGTCTGTGAGGTCCGAAAGTTTGGCGACATCTGACTTACGGAAACATTTGGAGCAATGGTTGACAACGGGTGGTCCATGGTTGACCACTGGTGATTCATGAGGTCTGAAAGGTTGGCAACTGCTGTATTAAGAAGAGCCGCTGTAGCTTCTGGAAGTGGAAGAGTGACCTTGGGAGTAGATGTCCTGTAGGTTCCCAGTGGCTCAGCCTCCCCAGTCACCTGAGCTGTATATATATTTTTTATTTTTATTTTTTTTCTGCTCTGATTGGGTGTTTTCTTCTACCTTGTCTTCCAAGTCACTGGTTGGATCCTCTGCTTTATCCTGCCTACTGTTTATTCTTGTGTGTTCTTCATTTTAGATATTTTTATTCTTTATTTCTGACTGTTGTTTTTTATAGTTCCTCTGTCATTTTTTATGTTTACATCCCTTAGGTTAAATTGTCATTGATTTCTCCAATCTTACCCTAAATTTCTTGAGTGTTCTTATAACCATTGTTTTTAACTCTAAACTGGTAAATTGCTTGCCTCCATTTTGTTTAGTTCTTTTTCTGGAGATTTCTCCTGTTCTTTCATTGGGGGCATGTTTCTTTGTCTTTCCATTTTAGCTGACTATGTGTTTATTTCTATGTGTTGGGTAGATCTGCTGTGACTTTCAGTGTATGAAGGGTGGCCTTATGTGGTAGGTGTCCTGTAGGACCGCACTGCACAGTCTCCTTGATCACCTGCTCTGGGTGCTTCAGGAATGTCCCTTGTGGGGTTTTTGTGGGCCCTCCCATTAGAACTGATTCTTGATTACTGTTGGCCCATTTATATTGGGGTCAATTCTCAGGCTAGCTAATGGTGAGGATTTACATCCCCAACCACAGGTGTGGAAGCTGCTGTACAGGTGCTGACCATTCACTGAATTTGCCTCAGGAGAGTCTGTTGCCTGCTAGATCTCTCTTTGGATATTCCAATTGTGAAGCTAATTGGATCCTGCTCTGATGTTGTTTGATGCTGGCCACTGGGTATGCCGGTTCTGGTGCCTCTTGTGAGGGACTCCAGTGCAGATCAATGTCAGATGCTGCCTGTGACTGACCCTTGTCAACCTGTTTGGAGCTATCATGTGATCCACAGTTTGTGGCTTCCTCTGCTGCACTTGGGTTTACACTGGAAGGATTAAACAGCATACCAAGGCTCGCTTTTATCAGCACCGGACCTGGGGGCTGGCCAGCAAAAGTCCCTGGGAGCCCCCAGGTCTACTTCCAGATGCCTCTGCCTGCTGGGTACCTAGTAGGCTCAGTCACTGCGGGAACCTCTGGCAGTGCTCAGGTTGCACTCAGTGGTTTTCAGTGAGTTAATGGGTAGGGGTGAGAGGTGTTCTCCAGATCAGTAGGTGATCAGTCTTGATGCCAGTGCTGGGTCTGAGGCCACTCAGCCAGTGTCCCAGGGTATATTAAGTCTAGCTGCTACCGCCGGGTGCTTGCACACTTTTGTGGTGAGGTGGGGTCTCAGGGAGTGAGGCCAGTAGAGTTTAGCAGATCTAAACAGACCAAAATTTGGCTATGTGAAGGAAGGTTCTGCATTCGTTGGGGTGTGAGGGAAAAATTTCCCTCATTCTAGAGCCAACTCAATCTGTCCCAGATTCTGCCAGGAGCTTGATCTCAACAGGGAGGGGTCATTGGGAGTCAAGAGGAGAGGTGATTTTAGGTTTGTGGGAAGTTGCGGGCGGTGGCCCCTGTCCCAGAGCCACACAATTCAGATTGTCTAATTCTGCTCAAATCTTGGCACTGTGGAGCCACCAAGAATCAAGAGGATCTGCTGTGAGGGGGAGGTGCCAGTCAAGATTATGGGAAAGTGGGTCTGCCCATACTCTACACCCTAGCCCATGCAGGGTGGATCAACAGGGAGTCCATAGGGTAGGCCAATGCTTTTCCCCAGGATGATGTCACATGGAGGAGCATGTTCCACCCAAGAAAGATGGTGTCTGCATGCAGTACAGTGACTCAGCACAGGGGTCCAGGCAGTTGTCTCCTCAACTCTCTCTCCACAGCCACAAACTCCAGTCTCTCCTCACATAACTCTAGTCTACTCTGCCCTCCCTCTGCCAGAGCCAGGGTGAGTGGAGGGAAAGATTTTGTGTGTTGGCCCTTTAAGAGGGTGCCTAGTTTCTAGTGCAGTTCCATCTCTCCCTAGTGGACGGAAACCCCACTGCTTTTCCATCAGATGTTTCATGGGTGCCTCTTCCAGGCTCTGGTGCTCTGGGTCAGGGAGCCCAGCTTGGGCTTGAGAGCCCATGCTGATCAGGTGTCTTCCCCACTCCCTACCCACTCCCTTTCCCCCCCACAGCCCTTGGTTCCCTGCTGAGATATCCCTCAGGAACCTCAGCCGCTGCCTGTGGGAGCAGGGCAAGCCCTTTTTGCATCTCCACACTTCCTACCAGTCTGAATGTGGCTTCTTCTGTAAAGCCTTGGTTATAAGACTTCTCTTCAGCTTGTCTTCAGTTGGTTGTTCAGGTTGATTGCTCTGTGTTTTAGTTGTCCGCCTTTTTCTTTTAGTTTCTCCTTTGACTTCCCACTAGTTTTGAGGCTTCAATCCAGGGCAGGAGCATGTACTAGCCATTGCACAGATTCTACCTGGGGCACACGGAGGAGGCCTGGAGCGATGCTGTCATCCACAACAACCCTGGCCAGTGAGCTAACCACTGACCTGAATGCGTGTAGGACAAGGTGCTATTACTGCTCCCTTTCATGAAAGTCTGAAGATTTCTTACCGCCTTTATAATTGGGAGACTCATTGTAGGTAAAACTGCCCTTGAGGCCCATTAAGATAATGATTCAGTTAACCCTCCTCGAAGCTTCCCTGCGTAGTTTTGGAGAGCTTGCCACCAATGGTCTAGTAATTGATCATCTGAGAGCTTGCTTTTGGTGGTCTTTGAAACACCTGCAGGTCTAAGATAGAAATAAGGGTATTTTTGCGAGGGGAGGAGGTTAAGTCGATACTGGCTTCCACAAATAAATTACAGGCGGAGAGGTGTACACGGTGTTCCTGGGGAGGAGTTTCTTTACAATCTACACTGGGCCCTACGTGTGCGGGGGCACAGGTTGTCCAGGGCCTCCAGTGTGGCCTTCCGTCGGCTGGTAGGCATTAGGGTTTTCACTTGAGTTCACATCATGCATTTACAACTTGGATTTGGAGGAACTGCCTGAGGACAGTCAGTCCAGTCTGTCTGGACAAACAAACTTAGTGGTGTTTGTCCCACAGAATGTACAGTAGCTGTGGGGATGGGTAAGAGGTTGGGGTATCAACAGTTGTATTGTATGAGAGCCACAGGAGTTGGGGTACATGTTTCTGATAGACTTGTTGGTAATGGTGATCACGTTGTCATCAGGCCATCTGCCAGAAGTTACCAGATTCAGGCGTCAGTTGCATTTAAGCTGCTTTCAGCAGTTTGGTGGAGCCTTGCCGCAGTGGTTTGCGTCCTGAGAACTGGCCCAGGCGCAGTTCTGAGAGACAGAGGTCGTTAGTGGATGGCCCTCCCCATCTCTCTCTCCTGGGTATAAGTTGTTGTCTCCTTACATGTGGAGGTTACTTTTTTTCTTCACCTCTAGAGAAATTCATGTGCCCATTCCAGTAGCAGTAATTTTACTTTTTATTGAATCCATTCCTAGTCTCTGAAGAGAATTTTTATAAAGCTTACAGAGACCCATTATGTCCCCCACTTTGGCCTACAGTGTAATCAGGTGATCTAGGACCTTGTAACCAACAAGAGAATTCAGGGAGACGAGACTCCAAGATCTCAAGGGGTGCCTCCAAGCAGGCTGCCTCCCTTTGCTAGAGGCTCCAGTTGGCAAAATCGTCAGAGACTAGTACCTCAAAGGGGTCATTAAGGTGGTGGGGCCCAATGCACCACAGCTTACTGGACAGCTCTCCACGCAGGCGATAGATTTTGGCACCACTAGGTGCTGCCTTGTGTAGCCAGTATACAGGACCAGTTAGAACGTCCAAGAGGGGACCGTATTAATCAGGGTCAAATGGAGAAGCAGGGCAGAATATAAAGCACACACCACATAAGGTATTGGCTTACTCCATTGTGCGGGTTGGCCAAGCAATCCTGAAGTCCAAAGGCAGACGGGAAGGGCCGATGAGGAGCAGCTGGCCCCACAGGCACCAGCTGAAGCCTGTGGTCCAGGCAGTGGTCAGGAGGGGGCCCAAAGGAAGGGAGAGCCGCTGAGGCTCCCACTGCAGTTTGGAGTCTGTGGGCTCAGGGAAGGCCTAAGTCCTCCCTGAAGGCTAACTGATGAAGTCAGGCCCACCCACGAAGAGCTCCCTTTTGAGTAATTTAAGGTCAGCTGATTATGGGCTTTAAAGTATGCTATACTCTGCCTGGCCACACTGACAAGTCACAGAGTGTGCAACACTACATGCCTGGCTGCCTCTGGTGATCGGTGGCTGAAGGGCCAGTCAACTGTTCCTTGATGGCTAGAGGGATTGGGCATTGTGAATTTACCCACACAATCCCAAGAAGCTACTTGGCAATTAGACCCCTGGATTCTGCTGGTGGAGGTGAGATAACAGCACAGACAGGGACCATTGAGATGGAGGTTTCTGACTTGTCAGTGAGCAGGGCATTTCATATATAGAAACCTATATACATCAGAGGGTAGGGGCAATTTCATGAATCCTGACCCACCCACTGGACCTGGATCACTTCCAGATGGGGGACAATCAATCTCCTCTGGTGTAATGGACTGGGAAGTTTATAAATATATAATACATCATTTATACATTGAGACTTGGAAACAACAATCCTTTGAATCTGCCTCATCCACTCTGTCATGTTAGTTTCCCTTCGTCACTGTGAATCCTGTCCAAAACCCATTAGCTGAATCTGAGTACCCTCTCCCCACACTGGGCAAGGTAGGTGCCTTGGGTGCCTGTACCCACAGAAGCATAAAAGTTTGAGTCTCTTCCGTCCCTGAAGTTCCCCAACACACTTGGGCGCATAATTCCTGCAGTCTCTTGGGGACAGGGAGACCTTGGCCGCCCACTCCTAATCACCTTCCTTAAAGCTTTCTGGAGGGTGAGGGAGGTATCAGGAGGTGTAGAGAGGGAGGGCAGCTCTGCACCAGCACGCAAGGCATACTTCCTCTTAGTTCCAAGTGACCCAGTGGCTATTCACAGCTCAACTTAATTTACTTTTCAGTTACCCGAAGCTCTACAACCTCATTGCTGCCATCATTGTTTCCACTCTGGGGACTCTCAACAGCTAGGGTTGTGGAGTTCGCTGCCTCATTGAGGAGTGAGAACCACAACCAAAACACCATTGGGCAGCTTGTTTCAATCCTCCCTTTTGCTCTAATCCTCTAAAGGTTAATTAACTCTTACTCCCCCACAGCCCCCACTTCGACAAGAACATTTGCTGCCTGGTTGCAGGGAATCATCTTATCTCCCTTAAGCTCATGGAATCTTTGTCTTCTCTGTTCGGGAAAGCCATGCCTCTGCCAGCATCCCATGTCAATGAAAACTGTGAAGAGTCCTACTGGTAAGCTGGTCAGCCAGTCTGTCAGTGTCTTGGAGACGGCTGAAAAACATGAGATTCCTGGGTCAGAGACCAAGGACTGTAATACAGCACAGCCAACAGCAGGAGCTTCATGTCTGTGTCATGTCTGCCTCCCCATAAGTCCACAGCTGCAGAACCCCGAGTTTAGGTAATCCAAGAAGACCTGCTCAACCTTAACCCAGGGAGAGATACCTCGTTTTTATTATACTGGACAGTAAACAAATCTTCCCTTCACTTAGGAGGGTGATAATATCTCAGTCTTCGTATGCTGTTTGCTATACAGACATCCTTGAATAGATAGTTCAGAACTAAAGCAGCCAGTGCCTTTGCTTATGAGACATGCAGAAGTGTAAAAGACTTATGAATTGTCTCCCAACACACTGGACAAGAGTTAACATGCTCACTGATGATAGTGGATCAAGAAAAGTAGAATTTATATTGTTACTTGTTTAAGGAGAAATGTATGTGTGAAATATTCTTTCCAAATGGTTAAGCCTCTAACCCTCTGGAAAATTAAACTGTTCACAACAGTTAGTTCTCGAGAATCTTACCTCCTTTGAGCAGGGAAAACAAGTTATGATATTGTGTATTTGCCCCAAATTAAAGGTTACATAGGCAGGTATGTGGAATTTTAGGTGATGATTTGTCAGTGGGTGAACAGCAATCATTGACTTATCCTAATATATAAAACCCTGGGTCTGTCACATTGCAGCAACTGGGAGGCTTGACAGTTCACCAGCCTGCGTGCGCAGCAGGTGAGCGGGCTGAACTGCTGACCTCTCAGAGAGAGAGGAAGGCGGGGCTGATCAGCAGTGGCAGCAGCTGCTGGCAAGTCCTGAATAGAGAAGCAGGGTGATCAGACCCTGCTTCTCTCTCCCTCACCAGCAGCCAAGCCTCTTCTCTCTCCCAGAGGTCAGCAGTTCAGTCATTTGGCAGCAGCCTGGAGTGGCTGCTGATCAGCCTGCCTCTATGATCAGGTTTAGAGAGAGGCCCAGAGATGCTGACTGGCATAGAAACAGACCAATCAGAACCAAATTTGGGTCAATTGTGAGGAGCCAATGGCTGCTTAGGAGGTGGAGTTTTGACACTGACTGGCATAGAAACCGACCAGTCAGAACCAAATTGGCCAGCAGAGGAGGGCAGTTGGGGGCAAGATAAGTCTGGCAGGGGAGGGCAGTTGGTTGTGATCAGGCTGGCAGAGGAGCAGTTAGGTGTGAATTAGGCTGGCAGGGGAACTGTTTGAGGGTGATCAGGCTGGCAGGCAGAAGCGGTTAGGGGCAGTCAGTCAGGCAGGCAGGCAGGGAACAGTTAGGAGCCAGCAGTCCCAGATTGTGAGAGGGATGTCCCAAATTGGAGAGGGTGTAGGTTGGGCTGAGGGACTCCCTCTCTAATGCATGAATTTCATGCATCGGGCCTCTAGTCCTATATAATAAAAGCCTAATATGCTAAGAGTCCAGTTGTCCATTCAACGAATTAAAGCATAATATGCTAATGATATGCTGAGGTCACTTAACTGCTTGCTCTGACATGTACAGGGGGCAGACGCTCAGACTGGTAGGTTAGCTTGCTGCTGGGGTCAGGCTGATATGACTGAGCAAGATGGGCTAGACACACCCTGGAGTCCTCCTCTGGTCCCTCCCCAGCTGGCAAACCTCCCACGTCCCTCCCTGGTTCCAATTGTGCACCAGTGGGGTCTTAGGCCTGGCCTGCACCCTCTCACAATCTGGGACCCCTTGGGGTATGTCAGATAATCAGTTTTGGCCCAATTCCGCAGGCCAGGCTGATGGACCTCACTGGTGCATGAATTCGTTTATAAAACTAGTTATAATTGACTAGAGGTCCTGTGCACGAAATTTGTGCATGGGGTGGGGGGTTCCCTTAGCCCAGCCTGCACCCTCGCCAATCCGGGACCCTGCGGGGGATGTACAACTGCCATCCCTCTCTCAGTCCAGGACTACTGGCTCCTAACTGCTCACCTACCTGCCTGGTTGCCCCTCTCTGCAGGCCTGGTCGCCACACGGAGCCTGCTGCTCAGTCGTTTGGTTGCCCCTCACTCATCCCCCTGCCGGCATAGTTGCCCCACGCAGCCTGTTCGGTTGTCCATTCAGTTGCGAAGGTTGCTTAGGCTTTTATATATATGTATAGACTAAAATACTTCTTCAGGAAATGCCACTAACAATGTCATTATGCAATAGTTATAGCATAGAAAAGCATTTGTGAGTTGTCAAATTTAGCTAATATTTATTTTGCACACGTGCTATCTAAACACCTAATGCAGAAGGCTTTATTTTTTTAACCTCTCTCAAAATGAGCATACTGCTGAGTTATGAACTTAAAGACTTTAAAATCATTTGTAAATTAATACATTGAAAATGTCTTTTTCAAAAGGTTTATATTAGTGAAAGATGAAAAAACTGAATTTTCTAACATAATAGAAAATTATGTGCTTTGATTTGAATTATATAAATAAATGTTTGGGGGGGAAAGACCAGAAGGTTATCAAATTTTTAATCCTCACATGATCCTTGTCTATAAATGTATACTGAGTTTCATATTTTACTGTATTTTTATTTTTAAATACATTTTTATTCATTTCAGAGAGGTAGGGAGAGGGAGGGAGAGATAGAAACATCAATGATGAGAGAGAATCACTAATTGGCTGTCTCCTGTACAGCCCCCACCAGGAATTGAACCATGACCTCCTGGTTCAAAGGTGAATGCTCTACCACTGAGCACACTGGCTGAGCTAATTTTATACTTTAAAAACTAGAGGCTTGATGCATGAAATTGGTGCAAGAGTAGGCCTTCCTTTCTCAGCTGCCAGCACTGGCTTCTCTCCAGCTGCTGACAGGCACCTGGGACCCAGGCTTTCCTCCAGCTACCAGCAGGCACCCGGCTTCCCTTGCAGCCCAGCTTCGTCTAGAAGGACGTCTGGTCTAATTAGCATATTATGCTTTTATTATTATAAATTTTACTTTTGAAAAACCTTAAAGCAAGTTCCTGTTAACTTTTATTTTTATTGAAATGTCCAGCTTTTGGTATTTTATTGTTACTGAGATCTATTTTTATAATATTTCTTTATTCCCACCTAATCATTAAAAAGTTATGCTTTTGAAGTAGGCTAGAATAGATTCAAATGAAGTTAACATTGCACTTTTAGTGCTAAATATGACTGAATTATAAGTTGTCATTCGTTAAGAAGTTCAGTTAAATTGAAATGTTATACAGTTATTTATTTGACTAGGATAATTTATCTTTAAAAGGAGAACTTTAATCATTCACTTAGCAGTATACTAGGTGCTCAGTATTTTTAAGTAATGAATTGAATGTAGGTTTCTCCCCTTTTTCTCTGGCCTTAAAAACTTCTAATTTTTTAAATTTTTGGTAAAATGACATATTTGGATGTTATTAATTAGAACATAGGAAAATGTACTCAAAATCATTAAGGTGCAATTTTAGAATCATTTTCATATTCAGTGACTTTCATCTCAATAGAACTCTTCTTTTTCCTAATTTTACACACGATCGTTTATGCCTGTTTAGTTTCCTCACATAAAAACAATCAATTCTTTTTCTTAGCTTCTATTTATTGATTTGTTTCAAAAGAAAGGCGAATGGAGTCTTTGTTCTATAATATTAGTTTCTAACCCTAGAGGAAAATTAAGCATTTAGCATGATTAAAATGTAAATATATTTTTTGTATACAGTTAGAACATTACTTTTTGGAAAGTTGAACTTTTTTCATATAGTCTAGACAAGCTTTAAAGGAAACTTGATATCCTTAAATTAAGGAAGTAAATATGACTTTACAAAATATTTTTATTAAAATGATTCATTCTAGGAGTCTTAAAATTCAAATCCTGTGCATACTTCTCAGAACCCTGCTACCTCAGAAGGCAGGTTGTGCGTTCTCCTGCTGTGGGTGTACAGCTTCTCCAGGCTAACTGCCCCTGTGGAGCGCTGTTTTCTGCACTGAAGGCTGCTGGTATTTGGCTCAGTGGTGATCCTGAGGAGGGGTGGTAAAAGATTAAAGAAAACAGACAAGAGAATACAGTTGGGGCTAGATAGGACACTGTCCTCGAATGGAGAGACAGTGCCACTTACACCTGTCAAAATGGCTATCATCAACAAATCAAAAAACGAGGCTTTATTTTATAGTCAGATCACACAAAGCAAAACCAGGGCAAGATGTTTACAATGTTCCTATGAATTTCAAATCTGCTTTTTTCCTGTTGTTTCCATTCTCTGCTCTCTAGTAAGCTTTGTTTAGGCAGCTTTTATCTTCCCCTAGCCCCACTGGCATCCCACATCCCTTAGCTATCTAGCTGCAGGATGGGACTATAAGGACAAGCTTACGACCAATTCCTTTTGGCTATAATTGTGCTGGGAGGGCTTTGCCCTCCAAGCTGGGACTTGTATGTGGCTTTGTCACAAGTTAGTCCGAAGCTTGAACCTGTCCAAACGCTGTAGCTGCTCTCCACAAGTTTGAATTCCATTCTCTTACAAAAAGGTCAAAAGGTTGAAAAGAAGTACTGGAAGTACATTGGCGGGTTACTCAGTGGTTAGAGCACCAGCCCACAGACAGAAGAGTCTGGGTTTGATTCCTGGTCAAAAGGCATGTCCCTATGTTATAGGCCTGATCCTGGCCTGGGTGGGGGTGTCTGCAGGAGGCAACCCATTGATGTGTCTCTCTCACATGAGTGTTTCTTCCTCTCTCTCCCCACTCCTCCCTTCCACTTTCTCTAAAAATCAATTTAAAAAAATATCCTTGGGGTTAACGGGAAAAAAAGGACTTGTTTTTTTGGGGGGAGGGTGGTGGTGAGAATTATAGTTAGTCTTCCGTATTTGCAGTTTCTGAGTCTGTAAATTTGCCTATTTGCTAACATTGTAATCCCAAAGGCAATACTTAGATACTTTCCCGGTCACTCCCGGATATGTGCAGAGGGGTGGAGAATTTGCATCAAGGAAGTTCATGCTTCCAGCGGAGGTCAGACCAGGCGACTTGCTGCCTCCTTCCAGCTCTCACACTGTAAACGAGTGTCTGGGTTGTGCTCTGTCAGCGCTGTAGTTTCACAGTGTTGTGCTTTTTGTTGGTTATTCGGCTGTTTTAAAAGAGCCTCCACGCACAGCGCTGCAATGCTGACATGCTGTCTAGTGTTTATAAATGCATGAAGGCCGTGTGGGGCTCACAAAGAAAATCTGTATTCGATGAGCTTTGGTAAGACTTGACTTAAAATGCTACTTACTGGCTTTGAGTTCTATGTTGGTGAATCAACAATACATGTTAAATAGGGGCCTTTATTCGGAAACACACATAAAATAAGGTGATGTATTGATCGGTGTTGACAGCATTGAGAGAGCCTAGGCCTGTATCTCCTCTGGAGCAGAGGTCAGTACTCATTCATTCGGCGTTGGGGACGACTTTACGTAGACTGTCTCTGCTGGGAATACCCAGAATCAGCAGTAGTACTTTTTTTTTTAAGCCGGTAGAGATCAATCTAAAGTCAGTAATCAGTGTGTTGTGAGTATGCATGTTCTGCGCTGCGCTCTGAGCTTTCTGTGCTGCACTGTACCCATTTTTCACCTCTGGAGCCCGGCCCAGCTGGTTTACAGCTGGCTCTCGCCCTGGGAACTTAACGCAGGGAGAAGAACCAGCTTGGGAATGGGAGTCGTTGAGCTGCTGGGGAACTGGGCATGCAGCTTATCTTGGTTTTCCTGGAGTTTGCACCTTCCCTGCTCACCCATTGGAGCCTAAGCCATAAAACCAGCTCCTGCTGGCCCAGGAGGAGAGGGTGCTGGGCCACGCCACCCCGGGCTCTGAGGGTGCAGTTGTGCCTTTTAGGGACCTGGGAGCTCCAGATTAGGGGTTCCTATGTGGTTTTGCTTGTTTCTTTGGTTTTAACATAACTTGGTTTTCTTTGCTTTGCTTTGGATATGACTTATCTTTCATCTTAAACCCGCTGGGTAAGATACCAGCCAGAACAGGTTTTTAGGCAGGGAGGTTTAAAGATCTTTGTAAGCCCTAGGCACTGTTACTTTTCAAATCCCCACCCTAAATCATATAAAATGTACCCATACTCTATATTAAATTAATATATATAATTATGAATAGAGTTGAATTGCTGTTGAAATGTTATATATTTAATTAAATGTTAATTAAAATTTTTCGTATTCTGTGAAATATGGTAGCAATCATACTTGGGTAAAAACTACTGTTTGAATTTTAAACCTACTATTCTGACTTTGACCTTCACTTACTTGCTTTGTTCATCGCGCAATGGGCTTAGGGAGGATGAGTTCAAGTTCTGGGCAAGGTTATAGGCAGAACTTTCTTTTTCATTAAAGAGCCAGCCCTATGTACACTTAGTGGTTATCTCGATGCTGGCCTCGAAAACAATGCTGTTCTATCCAATTAAAAAAAAAGTACACCTGGCATGGTATTGAGATTATGGGCATATCTGGTCTCTGGCCTGCAAGGTCAGACAGCTAAGTTTATCTTCATCATTCTTCAAATGAGCTAAAGGAAACTAGAAAGCAACATTTTATCTAGGAAGAACAGTAGAAAATTCCAAACAACAGTTTGTTGCAGAATGGGGGTTTTCCTTCTCAGAGCCTTTAAAAATAACTACCTGCCCCTAAAGCATCACAGTCGTGTAGGGTCCACCTGTGTGTGGTGCTCTTGCGGCTGCCCTGGCCAGTTCAATAAATTCTTATTTGCTTTTTAAATAAATTATCAGCCTCCGGTGGTCTTATTTTGAACCCAGGGTTTGACTCCACAACATTCTGGAGTAATAAGGTATCCCCATCCCATCTCCGACATTTCATGGCCCTGGAAAAAGCTCGTAGACCCTATAATGAAGGACAAATTGGTCAGCGTGTCCTTACTAAAGGAGGAATCAGGCTTTTCTTAACCCTTCACTTCTCTTCAGTTCTCCAGACCTTGCCTCATGCCACACCCGTTTCGGGGTACCCAGAAGTAACCACACTGCTCTTTCCCTCAGGTTCTGATCAGGTGCTGTGGGCAGATGGGGAGCTGGTTTGGGGTTGGGGGCAGGGAAAGGAGCTCCTGCAAAGGCGCCTTGGAGCAGATGGTCCCGGCGGCGTTGAAGGATGCCGGTGGTAGAGTGGGGGCCAGGGCAGAGGGTTTGGAGAAAGGCGGAGTGGAGCCATGTGGCCAAGGCCTGGAATCAGCACGGTGTGTGGGAAGCCGGAGGCTGCCATGTCGTCCCTCTGGAGTGACAGGAGGAAGGTGGCAAATACCGTCAGAGGCAGGGAGGGGCCGTGTGTGGAGGCCTTTGTGGCGTCTTAGACAAGGTGAGGCTTGTTCTGGGCACGGGACCTGCTTCTGGGGCCTCTGACGGCGGAGTGCTTTCTGGCTTCCCTCAGTGAATATCAGTGTGTAAAGGAGTTTCTGACCCTCTCTATCTTTTACAGTATTTGATAAGTTCTGTATTATTTTCTTTTGTTCAGTTATCTCTTTTTAAAAGAAGTGGAAATAACTTACTTTTAGAAATAACTTTTTTGTTGATGTATAACACATTAGAGAAGTGCAAATATAGGTATGAAAATAATGATTTTTAAATTTTATCATTCTTTCAGAGCTTTTAAACTGCAATTCTATAAAGATCTTTTCTTCATGAACTACTTAAAACCTTTAAACACAGTCTGTATAAGAAAGGCATAAATCATTTGATTATTTTCTCATTTCAGTGAAATGAGAAAGTCATTTTCATAAGTGCTCTGTTAGGATCCAGAATAATGAATTGAGTTTTATTGTGCTAATCCTCACCCAACAATATTTTCCATTGATTTTTAGAGAGAGTGGAAGAGAGAGAGAAAGACAGAAATGTCAATGTGAGAGAGACGTATCAGTTGGTTGCCTACCGAATGCTCCCAAACCAGTAATATGCAAATTGACCATCACTCCAAGACACCAGGTGGCCAAAGATGGCTGCCCCATGTGAACACGAGATGGTTGGCAGGGGAGGGCAGTTGTGGGGGGTTGGGGGGGGGCAGGCCTGCAAGGGAGGGAAGTCAGGGGTGACCAGGGCTGCAGGGGAAGGCAGTTACGGGCAATTGGGTTAGCCGGGGAGCAGCGAGGTGTTGATCAGGTTGGCAGTGGAGTGGTTAGGGGGTGATCAGGCTGGCAGGCAGAAGCGTGCCCCTAACCCCTCAGGCAGAGGCAGGCGAGCTGTTGGGAGTCAGCAGTCCTGGATTACAAGAGAGATGTCTGACAGCCCGTTTAGGCCCGATCCCAGGGGGGTCCCAAATTGGAGAGGGTGCAGGCTGGGCTTAGGGACACGCCCCCACTCCATGAATTTCGTGCACTGGGCCTCTAGTTTTTAATCTTATATCTGTTTTTGAGTTTTCTGTTATGTTTCACTGATTTGTGAGCTGAGTCCTGTTTCAGTATCACAGCTTAAATTATTTTACCTTAATTATCCTTTACAATTTTTGTTATTTGATTTTGTAGATGTATGAAAATCTTATAAGCTTTCTTATATATTACTGTTATGTTTAACTATTACTTTACAGGGTATACTAATAACTGGTGCTGCTGGTCTCGTTTTTCTTTTATGACTTTGCTCATAAGTTCACAAATGTATTCTTCTTTGAAAAAGGGGAATTAGATGTATAAATTGCCAGCTATAAAATCAGTCATAGGGATGTAAAATACAGCATAAGGAATATAGTCAATAATATTATAGTAATTATATCTGGTGCTAGACTTATTGGGGGATAACTTCATAAACTACATAAATGTCCAACCACTATGCTGTACACTTGAAACAAATATAATATTGAATGTGAACTATAATAGAAAAAAATTGTTAATTAAAAAATAAAATAAATGTATTCTACCAGATGGATTTTAGAAATATTTCTGATAAGTTCCCCAAATCACTCTTGTATATTTTGAATGGGATATTCTTCAATTTATAGAAAATTTATTTCTTATAATTTTGAGACTTCATAGTTAGGAACATGGTCTATTTCATTTATTTAAATCTTTTTTTTATAGGCTTGACTATTTTTTATTATTTATCTCTAGGTTTATTGTTTTTGGTTTCTCTGTCTCTTCATTTGAAGAATTGTTTTTAAACTTCTTTAGATTGAATTTTTTTTTATGTAAGGTAAACTTCTGGGGAAATTGTCATTTTATAATCTGTAATATTAGCTTTATAAGCTATCTATTTAGTACGTCTGCCTCCCTCAGCTAACCAGCAGCATTTCCCATAATCTTTAAGGCAACATAGATAATGCTTTCTTTCCTTCTGATAATATCAATTATTGTTTAGTTACTGAGTATATAAACAAATTTTTTATGAAGATGACAGTACAGTGTTGACCAAAATTAGATATTAACACAACATAATTGAAAGCCTCAACTATTTAAGTACAACATTTGGGCAGCTTTATATTAAGTGGAGAAAAGCACACACCCTACAATTATAAAACAGTTTCATAGGCATGCGTTTGCCGGCCTATCTGGCTTCCTCTGTTAGATCATTTACATGATTTGTTTCATTGTACCTGGGAATCTAGTATCTTTATCTGCTGCCTGTATGAGCTGTCTTATACTCAAACCTATTTTATCATAAGTAGACAAGCAATAAGAGCAGCTACTTTTTATTGAGATCCTTCTATGTGTGATCTGAGTGTGCGTTGTGGCTAAGAGATAGACTGGATGTGAAAGCTACACCTGTCTAGCTCTAACCTCATTGGGCCTGGGACTGTGTTCTAGGCCTTCCCGGTTTGTGTGAGCATGTGTGTGGGTGTGTTTGGAGGGCATCGATATTGTTGGAGGGGGCGGGTAGGTGAGAGGGGCAAGAAGTCATAATTCTTAAACACCTGTTAACACTGCTTCTGAAATAAAGAACTTTTTCTATTTTAAATTATAATTTTGTAGATGTTAGCCAAACTACTATTATGTGTTAGGTTCTAGGATCAGAATTTTGGGGAGCATTGTAAATTAGATTTAAAACAAATAGCATAGCCTGACTGGCATAGCTCAGTGGTTGAGCATTGACCTATGAACCAGGAATTCACGGTTCAATTCCCAGTCAAGGCACATGCCCGGGTTGTGGGTTCAATACTCAGTGAGGGCATGCAGGAGGCAGCTGATCAATGCTTCTCTCTCATCATTAATGTTTCTCTCTCTCCCTCCCTCTCTGAAATCAATAAAATTATATATGTGTATATATATATATATATAAAATACAGATAGTATAGTAGCTAGTATTGGGATTATCAAAATATTTGTTAATTTAAACTCATTAAAGATTATAAGGCGAAACATTATTTTAGAGGGAAAATATTCTAGTCCTTAGGAACCATTCATTTATTTATAGTATGCTAATTATAATTATAATTTATTTTATGTATTAAAACTGCTTGAATTTTTATTTCTATATATAATATGCTATATATTTTCTCAAACCTAGTAAATATTTGTATAAGCATTCTATGATTCAGAGAGACTTTATAGGCCAAATTAGTATGGCTTGTTGCTGTCTATTGTGAGACATTTCAGATATGCTAAAAGGCATAAAGTATAACATTACTCTCCATATACCTAAGTCCTGTTCAGGACATAAATGGATAGCAAAGTGCATGTGTTCTTCATCTTTCTCAAACATGACAGCTACCGTATTTTTCTGTGTGTAAGACACCCCCATGTTAAGATGCCCCCCACTTTTCCAACCCAAAATTAAGAAGTCAATATTTTAAACATAAAACATAACACATTTTTATTTAGTAATTATCAAAGGTAATGTCTACATACCAGTACTATGATATTATGCAGCATATCACTTTATTCAGCCTCTGTTGCATCACTGCTCTCTCCTTCATCACTGTTAGTTCCAGACTTAATGATTTCTTCAACTTCTATTGTATCACTGCTGTCTTCTGAGTCACTGTCCATATATGTGAGACCATCCTCATAAACTGGTGGAATTTTCAGAGCTAACTTTGTTCGTGTTCTCATGGCCAGCCCTTCTCTCTTCATGAAATTGAAGCACCATTTTGCCTTTTCTATAAAAATCAAATGTTCATTTCGCTTGCAATCTTGCCTGACATTGAATAAGTGTGGTTGACACACATAAGCTACTCTGGTGCTGCTCCATAATCCAAGTCTTAAGCCTCAGCTCCACTTTTGCCCATTTTGCTGGTTATGTAAGGCCTTATTTTTTGGCTTCTTCAGAAGTTGTTCTTCCTGTTTTCTCCACTGTATGATAAGACACTCTGGGAGGAGGTCCAAATTGTGTCTCTGCAGCTCTATTTCCTTGCTCTTTTGCAGAGCTGATGACATTCAGTTTGAATTTTGCATAGTAAGACAATCACTTACTGGTATTTATCTTTCTATTTTTTGACATCTTTATAGACTCAGAACATTC